>WYDF02286322.1:0-16647 GCA_009867245.2 Adranes taylori
GTTTTGATGCAAATAATAGAATTGGGGTATTTTTATCAATTTGGGTCGTTCGAAGTATGTATTTAAATTCTAATATTCCAATTTTTGTACAAAATTTGTTTAAAATAAATAGACGCTCAATATTATAACTTGCAGTAATTAGATCTGCAAATTATGTTTCTTTGGATGAATTGAATGGAATAATGAAGATTAGACATTTTTTCGAGTGATGTAAATAACATTTCGTATTTCATTTTTGTGTCCTTTGCAGCATAAAAATGAAAATTGATATCGTATAGTTTGTGGTCCATTTTCGGTAATCGGAAGTAGACGTTTGCGTAGACTTTTCCAAATACTTTATCTCAAAAATCTATGGATTGCATCTAAATTTTCTACAAACTTCTCGTTTTAGAACAGACCTCGCGACGTATAGTTTGACTCATTTCCGACAGCTGATTAGTTTTTTCAAACATTTCAAATAATAGACACTCCAAATTTACGATGCATGAAATGTTCTCATCTGTTTCAGATGTGAAGTTTGATAAATTTTCGGTAACTCGCAATGGTTTTTTTTTTAAGTATTTCAAATAAAATTAATGTATTTTTTATGGTCGTTTACAGTTACGTTATGGTTGGACGGCCATATAAAGTCGTCCATTTTTTGGACATATATGATCGTTAATACAGCATGTAATAAATAATACAGTCATAACTCATTTAAACAACAAATTTTATTTTTTCTGTAAAAGTTTTCTATAGAGTTAAAGTGGCTTATTTATTTAAAAAATCAAACATAAATATGAGAGAATTTGTACAAAAAACTTGTAATCATGTTAATATAATGTAAGAAAAATTAAATATTATGATTAAATCATTGTTAATGTTATATTATTATTTATTATACATTTTTTAGACTGCGTAATGTACAGAAGATATCAATAATTTATTAATAAAAAAGTTGATCAATTTATTTTTTGTTTTAATCTAGGTGAACTTACGTTTTTGACCGTTGTTCTTGAAGGAACTGATTTTTCTGGTGTATCAATTTTAAATGCAGTGTGTTGACCATCTTTAATATATTTCGGAATTGATGGTTTGATAATTTCTTCTGGCGCTGGCAGTATCATATGTTGATATACAGGAATCTATTATATATTTTAAAATCATATAAAAATTAAGAATAATTAAAAATTTAATATTCTACAAATTAGCTTATGGCTTTGTAAGAAATATAATACATGCATTTATTGCATTGGATTTTGAGCGCAGTTCAGTTTTATGCTCACTTCAATTTTTGTTCCTCTGCCCTCTTACAAGAAAATAATTATTAAGTATACACTGTGTCCACATTTCGATGCTCAACATTGGTATCTCAATACCATCATTGGTCTATTGAAAATCCATATTTAGTAAAGTAAAGATTACAAGTTGGATTTGGTTTTAATGTCTAGTGCGGCCTAATTGGTATGAACTTTGGCTTACATCTTTTTGTTTTTTGAGTTTATTTCCATTCTAGATAACCACTTAATAGGTCCTTTGATTTTTGACTACAATTTAATTGGTAACAGATATTTGGAACTAGTAAGATAATGCCTGCTTTATGACAAGTAATTAATCCTGACAATATGCAAAATAGCGGATTATCATACTCGTGACGTGCAACATTTTTTTGTAAGAAAACTAATGAAAGTGTACTTTCAACTAATGGACCTTCAAGATCACCCGATCTTACACCCATTGACTTCAATTGATAGGATTCCGCTAAAAATATGCGAACACCGGACATAAAATTATGTTGATTTTGAGGGATAAGGTGGCCAAATAATAGAAAAAACATGTTTTGCTTATTAGCCATAAAATATGAATAGATTTATTAAAAACATTTATTTTTCAATAGCTAACTTAAAGCAAATACTGTACAAAATTGACATTAAGTAACCCTAATATTCAATACACTTATTTTCTGACGTGATAAAAAAGGGACTTATCTACCTTAAAGAAAATGGCTGATTGATGTTTGATTTTTCACATGTTCACATCTACATGACATCAATGATAATGCATCGCGGTCGCTGCAGATTTTAGTTGCAACATTAAAGGAAGAATTAGACAATCAAATTTTGCAAAAAAGAGGAGAGTGTTACAAAATAACAAATTTTAGGACGGAAACAGATTTTGAAAAAATTTTAAAGAAAGAAATGACCATACGAAGTGGAGGGAGTCAAAAGGAGATATTTGTCTCATATCCACGACTACTTCAAACCAATTAGTGTTGATGCTGAAAGGGCATTCTCGGTCGCTGGTTATATTTGTTAGAAAGTTGGTTAGGGGATGAAACAATCAACACAATCTGTTTCCTTAGATTTAAAAAAGTTGATTTTTGAATATAAGAAAAACCTTTTATTTGTCAATATCCTTTTTACTTATTTTCACTATGCCTATTTTGAAAAAATACATACAGATAAGATTAACAAAGTACCAATCCGGTCGGAACTGGCCGGATAGACGAAAATCCGTCCGGTTTTCGGTTGTCTTCGATCAGGATTCAATTATTCATACATTATCCTAATATCCATATTATATCTACTAATTCGTTCATAGGAAAATTCATTTTTCAATTTTAAAATATAGGTGTATCCATTTAAGAAAATCAGAAAATAATAAATTTCAGTTTTGACTCACCCTGTACACAATTTTTGTAATATTGAATAAGTGGGCCATTGACATAATGGTGAACTAACATTAAAAACTCTAGTGTGTGCGGGTTGGCACGCACTATAAAGATCTCTTTACGAGTAACTCAATAAAGGTGGGTAAAGACGAAATTATCTGATACCCTACCTATCGGCGTCGAAGGCAGAGGCTCGATGTTAAAACACATAGTCGGTGATATACCTATACGGCAGAAAGAGGCCGACTATAAATAAGTATTGTTTTTAGTATGGAATGTACAGGACGTTAAACACGCACAATGGTTTTTATACACAATTGATTATAACTTTTGATTCACCCTGTATGACTTAGTACAATCTTATATTTCTGTGGCCGTTTGTCAAAAGCAGATAAGTCCACTTTTTGTAATTTTCATTTTTTTTTTCACACGTGGTATATTATTGTTTCTACCGTATGCCAAAAGCTGATATGTCCAGCCTAGTGAGTTTGTATTTTATACCACCATAAAATACAATCATATACCACTATACAATAATATACTACCAATGTAGAAAAAAACTGAAAATTACAATAAGTGGACTTATCTGCTTTTGGAAAAAGGCCACAGATTTTATGAACCAGCGAAATAAGCTTAATCAAAATCTGTGATTAAATATAGGGCGTCCCATTTAAAAAAAAACATGTTTGATTTATCCTGTAAATCAATGTATATTTCAAAATAACTTTATGTGTAGGTTGAAGATATCTACACTTTTTGTGAGTAACCTTTTTGATATCTGTTAAATAATAACGACTATATAGAGCTTTGACGCAGTAATGATTCACCCTGTATATTTGGAAAACTCACGTATGGAAATGTAGTGTCTAAGTCGAATAGATGTAAATGGGTTGTTCGTTTCGGCATTTTGAAATAATGCCCCAAAATTGGATCCACGAGCCGAGTACCGTAAATCCCTCTTGACGACTCAGATGCACTATCTTTGTCGGCTGCGGCTTGAGTGGGTGGATGAGATGGACGAGCGTGCCAGTCTTCATTAGTTAGGACCTATTTTATAATGCAATATTATAACTAATTAAAAAAATATATATATCAATAAATTTCCATTCTAGTTTTAATTTAACAATTAAGTTTTTCAATTTGAAACAATTGGAAAATCTAGCTTAGAAGACATGAATTTTAAAGTCATGTCTTATTTGGTATATTTCTCAGCATTCCAACCAATTAACTTATTAGATGATGAATACTACAAGAAAGATAAGAAAGAATTTTGGCATACTTTATACCTTATTAACTTTATTGATTGTGCTACCAGTTTCGCTAACCAAATCATCAGGCTGAAGTACAACAATTTTATATCACATTATTTATTCTGATAATGTAACTTTTTCTACGTGGAAAGTTATTAAATCTAATATAAATGTATCTAAAAGTAACAACACCTACCTCACCCCTAATGGGTTTAATGAATTTTTTGTTAATATTCCATAGAGGTATTCAGTAATCTTAAGGAAATTAATTTAATAGATATGTAATATCAATTATTACAACTATCTTACAAAAGTTCAAGATGTATGGCGGCGCCATTTCACCCATTATTATGAGGGATCATTAGCATTCTCTTTATAAAGAGTAACATTCTCGCAATGTTTGAAAGTCCACGACTCTACTCACTAAGCCACTATCCTGGTGTTTTTTAAGACAGTTGTAATAATTGATATTACATATCTATTAAATTAATATCTGTTGATATATTTGCTTCTAAAAAGACCAGATTCACTTACGTTTACTCCTTATTTATGCCCCTAGGTATGCGGTCCTATAGCTGCATGAACGAGAGAAAATAGCGTGGTTATGGGTTTCAATGACTCCATAGTCGTCTTCATTGCACTTAATATCTCTATAGATGGTATAATGTTGCCTTAATCTTACCTAATTCTCATTTAGGGTGTGTAATATCAAGATCAACAACTAATTAAAAACATCAATTACCAATTTCATCTACAAAAGTAAAGTTAGTTGCATTCAAAAACTAATAATTCATAAGAAGAATTTTCATTTCTAGTAACACCCGGCTATTGGCTTAGTGAGTAGAGTCATCGACTTTCAAAAGTTGCGATAATGATGCTCCTAATAAAGAGGATGCTGATTATCAGTTATAATAATGGGTGAAATGGCGCCATACATCTTGAACTAGTAGTTTTTAAGACAGTTGTCATAATTGATAATACAACCTTTATTGACATATACACATAACGATTCAATCTTAACTAAGACAAAAACAACAATTCAATTTCTACTCTTTAGCGTAATATATAAATAAATACAAATTCCTGAAATTACATTCTACTAAATTGTAAAAACTAGAAAAAATATTGAGAAAGCAAAAAAAGAAGTGCACTATTTCATTTAAATTAAATTTCTAGGTAGAATGAAAGGCCCATACCTCCTATTCTCCTACAATCCACCTTCCTCAATTCCATCCCTTCTTCTCATTCTCTTCCACTTCCCCCAATTTCCTTTCTCATTTTAACACACAAATTTCCTCTTACTCTTTCTCTGACAATTCCTTCGACTCTTGCATCCTCCCTCCCCTCCTATTCTTTCTTTCTTCCTCATACCAATCTACTCCACTCACACCTCTTATTACCTTTATCCTCAATTCTAAACCTTTTCATAATCTTCCTTCTACTTTCTATCCATTTATTCCTACATCCACCCTCACCCCTTTCATTCATTCCCTTAACATAAATTTACCTCTTTACCAATCACCACACCCCATCCATCCAAACTGTTCTTTCAAACTTCACCATCTTCTTCACTCCTGTTGCCCAGCATTTATGTTTCTCGGTTTCTTGTAACATTATCTCATAAGGCGTTGTTCTACCCACACCAAGAATCCTCTTTATATACCCAGCTTGTACCCTTTATATCTTTTCTCTTTCACACACCGCCAACACTTCCGCCACATACATCAATACACTCCTCACACAAGCATTCATTATAATTAGCCTCATCTTTACCGATTCCCCAAATCTCCATTCTCACACGAGCCTCATTCTTTCTATCACTGCCCATGCTTTAGTTGTTATCATCCTAATATGCTCCATACCTAATCCGCTTTGCGTAAGCATGTATCCTAAGTACTTATATATCTTCACCAATTCTATATTTATCCCTTCCATCTCAAACACATCTGTCCTGCATCTCTCCCACCCCCTTTACATATGGATACCAACTCGCCCAGCCCAAAAAGAGTACATTTCTTTAAAAAAATTGTACGCATATTTTATAAAGCAAGAGTACATAATTTGACTTGCCAAAAAGAATACATGTACATTTCATGTAGCAAGAGTACATAATTTTACTTGACAAAAAGTGCACATGTACTCTTTAAAGAGTACAGTTGGTAAACCTACATTTACACACTATCACTTTCGTTTTATCAATATTTATTTCCAATCCCATTCTCTTCATGTACCTCATCATTCTTCCAATCCCCTCATTCATTTCTTTCCTATTATTCGTCATACATACTATAACATCCGCATACGAAATCGGCCAGACTTTACTCCTGCCTATCATTATCCCCCTCCTTAACACATCTTCTAAATCTGATACATATATATTGAAGAGAAAAGCGCTTAGGGGACATCCCTGCCTCATAATAATTGATATTACATACCTATTAAATTAATAGCTGTCGATATGTTTGCTTGTTATAAAAGCAGATTCAGATTCACTTCCATTTACTCTTTAATCGTAAATATACTAATAATACATGCCTAATGAAGCATAACCTTGGATCTTAACACCTTTCCATTTAAACTTAGTTTTAATGACGTTAAAGGGATTATTAACAAATTAAATAAATATAATTCCAGGGATGTTTATGCTTTTAATTCGAAGATTATTAAGATTGTTTTCAATGTCATAGTACTAACCCTGACCAAACTGTAGTCACTTATAAGTGCTTTGGCTCCCATCTAATTAATTGTAATTGATAAATACGGTACCTTTACTGATGAATTGAAGACTGTAAGTATGTGAAGGGCCTCGACATAAAAAGGGTTATATTAATGTAGTTAAGAATGACTGTCCTATTTCTACTCTGCCTGTTATAGGCAAAATATTTTAATCCTAATAAAAATAAGCCAATCAATTTAGCAAAGGTTATTCCACCTCTCATGCAATTCATGACCTGGTTTCTAGTGCTATGTCTGTGTTTGAGGATGGTGAGTTTGCCATTACTATATTTAATGACCTATCAAAGGCATTGAAAGGCATTTCATTAAATCTTATGACACTAATAAGAAACAATCTGTAGCTGTAAATGGAAAATTGTGGCGTCCACCGTAAATGGGAATCTGTAGTTATAAATGGTAAATTGTCGCGTCTCATTGAGTATTGATGATAGTGTGCCCCAAGCTTCACTTTTGGGGCCTACTCATTTTATCATTTACATTACTGGCATATTTTCAATCACAGAAACCCATAGAATCTGATATGCTGATGACTTGACTTTTTTTTGTTACAGCAGATTACTTGGATAACAAGAGAAACTATACTCAAGTTGTAATAATTGAATGGTTTGCTAAGCAACATTTATCGCTGAATGAAGATAAAACCAAATATTTGTATTTTTCATTGAAAACACTATCTAATGTTACGCAGGCATCGAATGTTAGGTGTCTTGACGTTGTGTTTGACAATAATCTTAGATGGAATGATCAATGTGATTGCCTAGGTTCAAAATTGAGTACAGTACCCGTACTCTTACACGGCGGGTGATACGCCTTGCCTTCAAGATGCGTAGTAAATTCTATCCGTAGTACAAGTAGTCTCTTAATATTATTCAAGCGTTTTTTCGAATACTTGCTCTGTCTTAAACTAACTATAGTTTGCGCATCAAGGACCTGTCATAGTAAACTAGGGCTGCTGTAGTAATATCTGCTTTAAAGTGCTTATCCAGCTCAAAGTGCTTATCCAAGAATTTGCGAAAAACTGCTTACTATGTGATTGTCATATTAAATATGGAATCCTGGCTTGGGTAATTCATTCTGTTCATGATGCTTGCGTGTTTAGGATACATAGATGCGCGATAAGAATTATTGCTTATCTGAAATATAAATAGGACTTCAAGTCAAAGTTTGTTGAACTTAATATATTAACTGTACCTTCTGGTTACATAATGGAATGCGTACATTTCGTTAAGAAAAGAGAGGGGAAATTTGCGGTGGGTAATCATGAACAGTATTGCGCGTTCAGTAACAGTACTGTTATTGTTCACAGTACTGTTATTGTTCAAGTGAACAGTAATAGTACGCGTTCAAGAACAGTATTGCGTCCTCCTCAAATATGCTTGAACAAAAAAGAAGAGTTTTAGATTCATGGGACTTCGTTTTTTTAACAAATTACCTGGTAGTCTAAAAAAGGCTCTAATTAGTATTCTAAAGATTAATTTGAGAACAATTCTGATGAATAATGCATTCTATTCCTGCAGTGAATTTCTAAAGTTCACTAACTTTTAATGTCTTTTAATGTTAAAGTCTTTGGCTCATTCATGTCCATCATTTTGTTGTAGTACCTACATATCATTTATTGTTTTTCATGTTATTTTATGATTATATAAAACTTGACTACAGACCACAATACTGGTGCTTATCTTGAATTTACGTGTTAGACGAGTTAATTTGGGGTTTAGATGAATCTCAAGTATATTTAAATATAAATAAGTAAATAACTTTAATATGTAATACTTATTACTTTTTTATATAAAATTATTGTCAGCCTATGGATCGTTAACCGAAACCGGTAGCACAATAAATTCGAGTTAATAAGAAATTAAATAGTTTTTGTATAGAATATAAATTTAAAAACCGTTATTATGGACCAGGAAGCATTATTAAGAAAAACAAACTGAAGATTTTCAGAAACTTCGTAACCTCATAGTGTAAAGATATATTTAAGAACCTTTATAAATGAAAATATGATGATATAACGAGAAACATTTAAATATTTTTACATGGAATTAATATATCTCATACCTTCATTGTAGTGGAACTCATAACGCGTTGTATATCTGGCGGTACCCTATGTACGTGCTTATCATCAATGCATTTGTCGGGTGGTATAGGTATCCATTGCTTAAAGGTACCCAGTGTTCCAAGATATTTTCCTCCTAAGGTCCATATACGTAAACTGAAATCTGCACTAGCACTAAAAATATAAATATTGCTTTATTATTATTATTATGATTAAGGCTTGGAATATAAACTGGACAAATATTTTTCCATAGGGCAGTGATCTTTGACCTATTCGATCTGTACGTACACCTTACATACTCTATCTTACATACTCTAACATTTAAAGATGATGCTGGTCTAATGATCAAGCTACGATGGAGATCACATGTGAAGTAAATACGTTAACTGCTCGGAGGCTACTCTGAGTTGTTAATTAACAATAAATCCTGAAGAAATTCCTATACACCAAGAAACTAAATGTCAAAGTTATCCAGACTTTTAAAAGAAAATATTTCGCAGCATTCTCAAGGCGCCGTGATATATCCGAAATCAGCGACCTAATGAATGGTAGTCAAAGACCGAGATGTTTGTATACAAATCTTAGAAGAGGGTAGAAAACTATGAAAATGTCTAGGTAAATTTGGGGAATTGGCTTTAAAAAATTCATACATACACATATAGTTGTAAATTTTAATATAGACGTATATCGGAAAAACTGGAAGCATTTGGAAATAAAATATATTAGTTCGTCACTAACATTTCTCATGAAAGAACTCTGTTAAAATTGTAGTGTGGTAGACTTTTTTTACCCTATTCATTGCTTTTACCTCAATCATGCCTTTTATTCGGGCCAGTAGGTGCTGGTATGCCTGTCTACCAAGAATTATATTTCAATATTAGGGTCAATACACACAGAGGGGAGGTCGGGCAAGCACGTGGCAGGGTCATGGCACCGACGTGTTCCATGCATACACAAGGGTTGATATAGAGTAGTGTCTCTTGTGACTTGGAAGGAATATATTTTCTGACGATGAAGATGACTATTTAATTATAGATCTGCTTAATTTAGCAAACATCCAACGGCATAAGAGTTGCTGGGTGCATCCTTTATGATTGAGAAGAGGGACAATTAGTGACATATTTAACGTAATGCGTGAACTTAACATATATCCTGAAGGTTTTCAGAATTTTTACCATATGTCCCGCGAATGTTTTAATAAACTTCTGCCTTTAGTAAAGCAGAGCCTTCAAAAGAAAGCAACGAATTGGAGAGACCCTGTTTGCCCAGATGAAAGACTTAATAACGTTGAGGTAAGTGAAAAAAGTTTACTTTGTTTTAAAAATGCGTATTTATTAAATTATAATTTTCTTCATAACAACAATTCGCTTCTTGATATTTATCATATTCCTCATAAATATAGAATACTACTTATGAACTTCTTGTAGAGAGAAGTTGATGAATTTGTTCTTTACATAGTGCAAACATTCGAGTATATAGATGGACGGCAGCGTTAACACTTTAAGCTTTGTATAAGCTTCATGACAGTTTTCTCTGTAACTGAGTCCTGCTACTATTCGAAGTGCTCGCCTTTGAAGACGAAAAATTTTATGTCGGGATGGAGAATAGCCCCATATCAAGATGGAATATGAGATTATCGAGCGACACATTTCAAGGTACAACATGAGTGTACCAGTTTCTGATAACATATATGATAAGTTTTTTAGGGCATAGATATTGCTGCTCATCATTTTTGTCATGATCTCCTCATGTCCATTCCATCTAGTATTGGATCCAAATTTACATGTGTGTTCTGCATTTGTGTTCTGAATGTTATTTATTTCTTTTAGGGTGAGTACCATATTCTGCGATTTCGTTTGGTTTATACATAATTCATTCGAGATTAACCATATGCTTGCTCTATTTATCATATTTTGGTTTTTTATGATATTAAGTAGGTAGTGTTGTGTCATCTGCGTATTGTACACACTTTGAGTATTGTGTCATATAGTCAGGAAAGTCATTAACATATATTAAGAACAGAAGCGGGCCTAGAATCAATCCTTGTGGAACTCCTCTAGTTATCCGTAATTCTTCTGATGTGGAATTATTGAACTTGACACATTGGAATCGATCACTTAGGTATGATTTTATGATGGTTACACTAGGTCATTAAATTTTGTATCACTATATTTTTGCTATCAGAATGTTATATAACATGCAGTTAACTGTGTTGTTATTTTCTCTAAATCCATATTGTGTTGAGTTGAATGGTTTATTTATTTCAAAATATTCTATAATTCTAGTGGAAAGTGCCTTCTCAAAGATTTTGGAGATAACCGGAAGATATACTGTTCTCGACTTCTATAAAGGAGAGGCTTTGTTATGAGGTATGAGTATTTATCGAGCCTTCGCAGGTTTAGGCAGTTCACTCCAATTTTTTCTACGATCAGGTTAGGCGCACTTACAAAATATTTGTTGAAACAAGACGCGTCAAGCTTATCCGTACTAACAAATTTTTTTTTGTGACTTACAGTTATTAACTATTTTCCATATTGTTTGAATGGGATTGCTAGATTGCGAAATATAGTTTTCGTGTGGTTTAATTTTTTTAGTTTTTTAAGCTTGTCTATTTTTGGCGGTACCTAGTTTTCTCTATTTATATTATCCGCCGATTAAGAACCATTATTATTCTCTACTAAAGAAATGGCACGGCTCTAAAATACTTTCACTCAATTTTAAAACTTCCATTTTGAATTTTCGCTTTTGCGTATCCGACATAGACTTCATGTGGTGTAAAATACTTCGTAAAAAAGAAAGGTCAGTGCCGGGTGGTTCAGAGCAGGCGTATGTGTTTAATGTGTTTCGCGTTTGTGTTCTCCAAGAGTTGTTGTTTTTTTTCTAAATATTTGAAAACTTGCTGAATGCTGATTTACATCATTCATGGATGTGTCGACTACCTATCTCTTTTGGCGGAGGGTGTGTTTTCATTGCTGTTGATCTAACAGTCTCTGTATGGCATGGAGATGAAGAAGACTCCTCAAAAAACAAAAAACCACTACCCAACACATTTGGTTTAAACTATACGTGGGAGAAACTAAGTAAAAACACTTCCAATTGATTTTATTACTTTTTGTTTTGCGGGATTTTATAAATGTGTCCAAAAAGTGAAGGTATGGTGCTAAGTAATATTCCTTGATTCGTTTTACTGCCATTCCAGATGTTGTCTGACACTCTTTTTTATATTTTCCGTACCGTTCTCTGACATTTTTCCAATATTCCTTGCATTCAGACTCTGACACAGAAAAATATAGAGATCAATCAAATATTTGTGGCAATTACAACAATAATACTATTTTATGTTTTACATGTATTTTACTAGTGGTTGTTCTTTTAAAGCATCTTATTACTTCCTGAAAGGACCTTCCACAATACGAGAAATAGTACATCAAGTGTTATGGGAGACATTACAAGCTATCTTCAAGCCATGATTCACAACTGCTAATTGGAAAAAAATTGAACATTACTACATACTATGTAACGTACCAAACTGTTTTGGTAGTATAGACTATAGATGGTAAACATATTAGGATAAAAGCATCACCACGAACAGGTCCAGCTTTTATAAACTAAAGGTTTCTTTTTAATTGTGTTGCTTGCAGTAGCAGATGCAGATAGCCAATTTGTGACAAATGATGTGGGCGAATTTGGACGAAATGGTGATGGCAGAGCGATGCAAAATAGCATGTTGGGAATGGCTTTGAGGAAGCAACGTCTCGCTTTGCCTCAAACCGCTGCGCTACCAAGTGAAATTGAAAAAAATCGTGAACGTGATCGCCACCCCATCTTTCATATACTGAAAGTCCTACGGTATGTTATATCTGGCATAAAACAAAAGTTGTACCTTTTAAATCGTCTATTAAATTCAATTAGAACAACAGTGTTTATGGTAAACTAAACACCATAAGTCTAACCTATAAATCACCTACCCATGAATCCCCCGGTCCACATGTTTGACACACATTTTCCCCGTATTTGGTTACGGCGCGGACAGCTGCGCTGCCCGGTTAAGCATGGCCTACGACCCCTCTTGACTCTCTTTCCGGCTAATCTCTAAAAGTGTAGCCTATACAGTAATTTCTAAAAGAGTATTGCCTTGATCTTATGAATTTGTCCGTTTTTGACTTAATTTTTCCCCACTACCGCTTTTGAGTCACTTTTTCTTCGTGTCTAAAATTGAGATCCCTGGGTCTTACACTTGTTTCCCAAACTTTCCTTTTTCAACTTTTAAGGGAACCGAGATATTTAATGTAGTACAATAGCCGGTCTCAAGAAATGAATCGCAAAGTTTACAAAACAAAAAACACCATGTATATATGTTAAATTGTAATTTTTGCAAAAAATGTTTCGTCGCGCTCTATACCACTTGCAGGAAAGGCACTACTTTCATTCAACGTATAATATAATATACTATATGCCAGCGAAATTTTATTCTTTTAATCTTAAAACTGAATTTCTCAAAAAAATAATCATTTTTATCCCCCCGCCCCAAATTATAATGTGCACCCGGCACTGATAACATTTATTCAACTGTAAAAGCAGTTTCTAGGTCTCATACAACGTAAACTAATTTTTCCTGTAACTTTGCATATATGAGCTATCATGTAAGCCTTACATCATACATGCATGCATACATACATACATTGAATGTCGGTTGCCATGGCGACAAGTTGGGAAATTTTAAGCTATTAAGGGTCATATATGCAAAACAAGAGTTAGACCCATCATGTGCGGTATAATTTTAAATAGAATTACAACGGCTACCAAGTACAAAAAATATACAGGGTTCTACTTAAAAAAAATTATTGCTTAAAATCGGTTAAGTTGGTCAAACTGGCAAAATTGAGGTCCCTTAGTCTTACATAAGTTCCTCAAGTTTCATTTTTCCAACTTTCATGGGAACAAAGATATTTAGGGCTGTACACTTTTCTTCAAGGTCAAATAACTCTGAGGTATGGCATGCGAGTTTTTTTAACTCAGGTAATCCCTTAAATATTAAAGTATCTTTCGATGCAAGAAATTTAAAAAAAAATGTTTGCGAAACTTTTCGAGAGAATGAACCCTAAAATTTGCAAACAAAAATAACTTCGATGCATTATACAAGGTACTATATGTGTGCATAATTTCAACCTCCTAGTTTGAATAAGATATTTCTGAACAAAAAAAAGGCTCCTGTCCGCCATATTGGATTTATAAAAAAATGAAAAAACCGTCCTGCGGATTCATAGTCTACAGCTGTCTACCAAATTTCATCTTGTTCGGTCCCATAGGGAAGCAGAAATTCTTGAACATATATCCGTACGTACGCACCTCCACCGAAAAATCGAGCCTTCTTTTAATTTTTTGAGCAAGAAATTTTTTTTAGAACAAACTTTTTGTATGAAAAATTCTTCCTTAAGGTATTACATACCTATATGGTATATGAAAGATAAAAATACCATTTTACTTTGAGGCGGCGAGGCCTTTGCTTTAAGCAAAAATTCAATGAATCCTTTTTCACTCTTAAACAGGATTATGAGAAATTTTGAATAGCAGATTGATGGGAGGACGAAAATCAGTGGAGTGTGCTTTTGGTATACAGTCAACGAAATTTCAATTGCTGTTAAGGTTGACATTCTAGTTCAAGCAATGTGCGTTTTACACAACGCCATGTGATGTTCCCACAATGTGGTGATTCGATTATTGACTAAAATATATTGTGGAATATTTAATACACGTTTTAAACAACATTAATGACACGTTTCGCGAATAAACATTAACATGTTTACAACTTAAGTGATATGCAACCTTAAAACATTAAAACAAAAAAACTTGTAGAGATGATTGATTCATTCGACATTAAGTCATCATTACGTATTCATTACGCAATCAATGATTATTAATTGATACCATGTAAATATAATAATATAATATAATATTGTTTCAAGTTAAAATCAATTGTAAATATGTAAATTAAACTCAATCATTTTTATTCTTTTATTTTACACAAACTACAAAAATTCGAACGTTACTTCACAGCAATCTTCTGTCATGTCTGGTGTTGTACACTCCTATTATTATCATACAGAGCCCCATATTTTTGCACCTCTTCATAACAATTTATATTGAATTGCAAATCTTCACGAATTTCAAAAGATCAATTTATTTTAAATAGAAAGTGATAAGGCAATCAACGGAGCACAAAAAGACATTCCAGTTCACATAATCCTCTGGAGGCGAGTAAGACGCGAGAGGGCGGACGTCTGTCCTCTGCCTTCTCTGTCTGCATGAACCTATTTGTTTACAAAGAAAAGGCAAGAATATGACACACATCCGTGCCATGGCCCTGCCATGTGTTTGCCTGACGTCCATTCTGTGTGTATTGGCTCTTAGAGAGAAGTCTCGTTACAATGAGCATATAAAAAGAAAATTAATATGGTAGCAGCAAGCTATGGCAACTTAGTCATGTAGTCATATAATTTTCGGCTCAATTCAATGAAATTTCGTATTCTGAAAACTAATACTTGAAAATACTCAAACCTTATTAAAATTTCACTCTTGTTGATATAGTCCAATCCTGATATTAATTCTCTATGTCCTCGAAAGCAATTTAATAGTATCGGCCTAGCTTGTGAACGCAAAGCCCTTTGTGCTCTTCCTAAAAATCTAGATTTTTTCCAAAGGAACGGAAATTTCAAACGATAATACGGCATAGATATATGTTCCTCACTAGTACCTGTTGCAAAACTTTTCATAAGAAATGTTTTAATATAGCCTTCAGTTGAACCTAAAAATAAATATAATAGCTATTTCAGTAATATATGGAATTAGCGAGTATAAAGCAGTAGTCGCGGATATTGAAGTATGACTTGACATTCCTTTACAGAAGGTTAAAGAAAGCAGACCTTATTGTACCATAAAGCAGATGTGGTGAAGTTGCAAACATGGCTAAACGATGCATGAACAACTCTTGGACAAACTTCAAAAATATAATCTCCCAGTCAGTCTCATATCAATAGTTTGTAAAATATTTGACAAGCTAGTAGTTAATTATATCTCACAATATTATGACAAAAATAAGCTGCTCGCTCAAAACCAGCACGCACAAAACAAAGAGTGAAAGTAGGCAGTAAAGCATCGGGCAAAGGCAAAGTAACACCGGGAGTTCCGCAAGGCAGTATACTTGGACCTATGCTTTTTGTTATAGTTATGGGTGACGTCAGTCAGGGCCTCACTAGCACAGCCAGAATCTTTGTAGATGACTAATATACAGACAACAAAAAGAAGCAAAAGACGTTAAACGACTCCAGGAAGACCTAGATAAAATAACTAAATGGATGTAATGAAAATGGTGTGCAGAGAAACTGGAACAAATGCCAGATGATTACCTTTGGGAGACAAATATAACACAAAACAGAACAAATAAAAAAATTGTACAGGGGAATCAAGTATCTAGGGACAATAATTAGATAAGATCTAAAATGGCGAAGCCACATTTATTTTATAATAAAAAAGGCATATAAAAGAGGAAGAGGAAGAGATAAATCAGATGAGCGGGGAAAAGGATATATGGAAGTACTTAAGAAAAAAGGGAAATGGTGGGAGAAAGAGAGAAAGGTGTGAATTTAGCTTGGATGAATAGGTGGGCAAGTGTAAGAAGGAAGGATTAGGAAGGGAAGAAAGTAGAGAAGAGGATTCAGATGAAGGAATTGGGAGGGTAAGAGATGGTGACGAAGGTAAAGTGATGGAATTGAGTGTGCAAGAAGTGAGGAGAGAAATTGAAAATATGAAAAAAGGGGGAGCAGCAGATCCTGATAGGATACCGGTGGATGTATGGAGATGTTTGAATGATAGCGAAATGGAAGCGTTAGTAAGAGGGATGAATAAGATATGGAAAGGAGAGGTAGGTGTGCCAGATGAATGGAAGAGAGGGG
>WYDF02286333.1:0-16647 GCA_009867245.2 Adranes taylori
CTCATGCAAGAAATGAATATGAATAAACGTCTTGGCGAGAAAAACAAAATGTCTACTGTAGATGAGTCAAATTTTATTAAAAAAAATAATGTTTCTATATTTGACATTAGAAAATACTGCATTTTTGCGTAGGATTCTTAGGTACGTAGATAGGTACGTAGATAGGTACGTAGGTACGTAGCATAGGTACATTCTGACAAGATAGGTACGTAGCTTACGTAGAATGCTTCGGTAGAAATATGAAAATTATAGGTGTTTAGTACAGAAGAGGCATTTTTTAGCTGGCGATCGGTTTCGCGTGACCCTCATCAGGCTCTCTTTAATTGCAAAGTACAATTCAAAATAAGCAAATTTGTATACAAAGAATAAGTAGGATAAATTCACGGGGTTGGAAGGTCGAGAAATCTACATGTCGGTAATGCAGATAATCCACGTCATTGCTTTCCGGTACTTTACATTCTACGGGAGATGGCGCTAGTTATACAGAATATTGTGCATATACCGGATGGTGTATAAAAATAAGATCTTAGTTATAAGTATATTTCCATTTATGCAATTTATATCTAACTAAAACTTTTGATCCACACTGTATAACGTTGAAAATGTAAGTAAAATAAAAGTTAGTTGTAATGCACTATGCAATAAACGTTAGGTCCCCAAAATACCCGAGTAAAGAAAAGCGAAGATTAATTTACATAAGATTTGAATAGACGTAATGTGAACGATGTGAGATGAGTGGAAGAAAATCCATTTGGTTTTTTTTTAATTCGCAGCTTAAAGACTTAAGAGTTCTGTTCGGAAAATTTAGCGGCGCATTTTTCCCGAAAAAGAGTTCTTAATTTGTTTAAAAGTTTCTCTATAGAAAGACGCAATTAGCATGCAATAGAGAGCTTTAAAAAACGGATGATTAGTTTGGTAAAAATAAAAAAAATAATAATTTTGTGATATCTTCTAATACATTGTATCTATATTTTATCATTTTGCCTGAATGTTAAAATCATATTTAAAGATATGAATAATGATATAATGTGAATTGCAGAATGAATGATATAATATGAGAAGACATGAAAAGGTTAATTCACGTTTTGTTTTTCGTTTTACTTACGAAGATGTCTCTGAACTGGATATAGAATTGAGACTGGCCGCTCGTTGGCCGCCAGTCATGACTGTTGTAGAGCTACTACCACTTGGGCCGACTTCCTGTGATCGTTGGATACTCGGCGTCGAAACACGTTTCATGCGCAACAGTCCGCCCATTGCAGACATTGCGCCGCCACCCGAGCTAGCTGTACTGCTCGCACTCGTACTGGCACCGCTCGCCTCTGAAGCGCAAAACAACACACCAATACAGACGTATAACATATCACGAGCACAACATTTGTCAGCCTTTGTGATTTGTATGGATTTATTTGCCTGATTTATCAATTTTTTAATTGATATGTACAGCAATAAATAATAAAGCAATATTAATTTAATTTGTCGATGAATAGATATACAGGGTGATTCATTTATCTTGGAAACTTTAATAGATTCAAGAAAAGATTAACAACATAAAATTTTATTTTATTTTAAAAAGAAATCTTTTTATTTCTTATTGTGTGTATGATTATAGATATTGGAGGAAATAATAGTTCTCGAATCATTATTCAAAAGTACAGGTCCGTATGTAAAAAATTATCTTAAAGAAGCCAAAGATTCCTATAAAAACTAAATCTCAAAATGCTCAGAAAAGCATAGAAATTGGCTGGATGGGTACCCCCACGAACTTTCCGATAACAACAAAACCGAAAGTGTCCGAATTTTCGCCGATTTATTGCAGCAAAACGAGCAAACTCCGTTCCTGATGAATCTCGTCACTGGGGATGAATCGTGGCCTCTCTCCAAAAACGTCAAAAGAAAGAAGGTTTGCGTTTCACCAGGTGTATCACTCAAAGCAATACCAAAAGATGTCCACTATAAGAAGACAAGGTGGTGTGTTTGATGGGACAGAAGCGGAATCATCCACTGGGGAATCATCTGAAACGGCATTTGTTATTAGTGGAATAACGACGATGAGCAATTGAATATCAACAGCAATGTCTCTCTGGTCCAACTTGACCACATTCACGCGGCAATCGAGATGAAGAACCATATCAATTCCACCACGATAATGCGCGTCCACAGTTGGGTATAGTGTCGTGGAATGCTTTCTCATCCTCATATTGTCAAGGTAGCACCTACGGACTATCACGTCAATCAATTATCATCTGGCTTAACTTGATCGCATTCACGTTGCAGTAAAGACGCAAAAACCGCGCAAAAAGAAGCACATTATATTCCACCACGATAATGTGCGTCCACATGTTGAGCATTGTGTCGTTGAATCTAAAGCCAATAAGGATTGGCAACTGCTTCCTTATCCGCCATATACTCTGACGGAAACGCCTACGGACAATCACATTAACCGATCGCTGAAAAATTGGCTCGCGAACAAAGTTTACGACGACTTGGTGAGCGCCATCAAAGAGTGGATTGCCTCTAAGAACAGCAACTTGTTCACCCATGGAATCGACTGGCTGTCAAAGCAAATGAGAAGCAGTAATTGAAGTAGATGGTGAATATGCTCCGGAATAATAATTTCAAAATGTTATTGTTTTTGTAAAAATAAAATTTGTTTTAAAAAAGCCGCATATATTATGCAAATTTGTTTTAAAAAAGCCGCATATATTATGCACCGATCCAAATTGTATTCGAAATTTGCTGAACAAATTTTATAAAAAATAAAAATTGAACTTTTTGAGTTTCTCCAAAAATCTACAGAAGGGCTTAAAACATACAAAGATTTTGAAGAATCAGTTTGAAGTTGTTAGAAACATTTTCCCATTTATCCATTTTTGCGCCTATTGTAGTTTCCAAACTAGCAATGTAGACCCACTGTAAAGGAATCGCCCTGTATATATAATAGGTTATTTTGAAACCATAATTCACAACACCGATAAACCAATAATTGCTATAAATGAATAATACTTTAAATATAAATTTGAATAATGACTTGTAGTTTTATATTTCAAAAGGAAAAAAAACAGTATACCGAGTAGCTATCAATGGCCTAGCATATGTAAATTATAAAAATATACTATTTTTGTAACCAAATTGGTGAATATAATTATGATTTGATTAATATATATCTAAAGACTCGGATGTGGCAAAATTAGCCGGTCTCCTACGAGATGGCTGCCTCATAAACATGCGAAACGTAAGAATACTACGTAAAACTATTCATTCAATTAAATCCCAAAAGTTATTAGCCGACGCCGTAGCGATGTGGATAAGATGCATGACTTCCACCGCAGAGTCCTGGGTTCGATCCCCAGCGTGGACAATGGTTTGCGTTGTTGATTGAATCTAGGCAACACCCGAAACGAGGTCGGTAATTATAGGAGGGAAGGTAACTATAATTTATCATGCTTATAATTTATCTATAGATGTAGCACTTCGGTCCAGTGTGTGCGGGTTGGCACGCACTATACAGATCTCTTTACGAGTTAATCAATAAAGGTTGGTAAAGAGGAAATTATCTGATACCAACCCTACCTATCAGGGCCGATGGCAGAGGCTCTACGTTAAAACACCATTGTTGGAGATAAGTCTAAACGGAAGAAACAGGCCGACTATAAGTAAGTATTACAACAACAAAACACTAGGGTTACCAAACGGACTCTTTAAAGAGTACATGTACTCTTTTTGGCAAGTAAAATTATGTATACTTGCTATATAAAATGTACATGTACTCTTTTTGGCAAGTAAAATTATGTAGTCTTGTGAGTATGTACAATTTTTTTTAAAGATATGTACTCTTTTTGGGCTGGGCCAAGTTGGTATCCCTAAATATCACTGTTCTGCATGAAAATCGGCCCTGACACCATACCTGCTTATTCCTATGTTTGTGGCCCCCCAGATTAGAAAACTTTTGAACGATTCGACGCTTGTGGAACACCTTAATCGGAAAGGAAAAACGAGCATCGCTTGCATTCAAACATGTGTGTGATAACTTTTTGGGTAACAGCAAAACTGATGGTTATGTCGCTCATGTCGAGGAATTGCTGCCAACGTGCAAGCCCATGCGCTGTAACATGTCTCCTATACTTGTTCCTGGACTTTTTCCCTGCAAATTTAGGAGCAGTTTCGGAGGAACACGGAGAACAGCTCCATCAAAAGCACTGCTGGTCATTGGTACGAGACACTTCTACTTAAGGGTACAAGAGGAAAGCAAGCACGAGATTAAAGTACTTTATTATACATATATTATTGTTTATTATATATTAATATAATTTTATTTTTGAATTTAACGAAAAAATCCGTTTGCCCTCTCCAAATAAAACTTATGGTAATAAAATCAGGGAAAAGTGATAACTTAAGGTGGTAGGCGGAGGGGGGGGGTGTCCCCAGAAAACGGTGGGTGATGGGGGAAACGGGGGTCATATAGGAATAAGTTGTAATGGTGTCAGGGATCAAAAAAAAGTTTTTTGCGCCGCGGTGTAATTATTACAACAATCAAGCATTCTAAAGAACAATTTTGTACTGTTAATTGCTCGCTGAGTTTGAAGACTTTTTATTATGAAAGTACTTTACGGGAGATAAGTTTATAAGTAGGAAAACCTAATTTAAAATGACGGAAGAAATAGGAATACTCCAAATCCGAAATGAATCAGCTTCTAATATTAAAATAGAAAATAGTTTTCCTAGAAATTGTAGGTATAGATTACTTAAATGATGCGTGGAAAGAAACCATCAGTGTAAATTATATTCACCAATTACAAATAAGTCCAGACATAAAGTAAGTAATAAATATAAAGTAAATAATAAATATAAGTAGTAAAGTATAGAATGTATTAATATAGAATCATATTTAACTTTAAAAATAATTTTACTTAATACAAGTTGGTAACGCTGTCTTACACAATGTTCATTAGCAAGGAAATAAACCATATATTATGTTATATGAAACAGCAGTTGATGAAAAAGAATTGAACTGGTAGCTATTAGTTTGTGCGTCCGCGGTTAGATGGCAATTAGAGCAACATCTATCCGCCGACGCACTTTTCCTAGTCGGAAAATTAACATTGTTTTATATCCCTATTTATATTTACTCAATGATACAGACCAAAAAATTGATTTTTTTGGAGCAAACATTGTGTTACTCAAATTTCACATCGTATTTCGTGTTTTGTGTTATTTACTTGGTTTTCGAATATATTTAAACTTAGATGAATTATAAAATATCATTTGTAGTTTTTATAAGGAAATATTTTCAAAGCTTCAGCAAAACTTAATTAGTCCAAAAACAAAAAACTAATCTATTATTTGATCATTATTTTAGGAGATAAAAAAAATATTACAAAGCATTATCTAAAATTGAAACTACATATTAGCAATTGCAAAAAATCTAATCTATAAAAGACTATTGAATTTTAAGTTAGAAATAAAAATAAAACAACACAAAGAATAGACAAGCCACTACGTACATATAAAGCAAATATTACAAGAGCATTTCATTTTCTGTATTAATATTAAGAAAGTTGCTTTTCTTCTAGTTTCTTTAACACAATTTATTGTTTCATTTACGTAATAATTTATAATAAATAAGATTATAAAATTTCATGTATCAGATAGAAGATCCACAATAAATTTAAGGAGTAAATAACTTAATTTTGTAAACTTCAATTTAGATTACTTTAAAACTATTATAGCGGGGAACCCCAACTTTAATAGTACTGAT
Organism: Adranes taylori; assembly: GCA_009867245.2. Taxonomy (NCBI): domain Eukaryota; kingdom Metazoa; phylum Arthropoda; class Insecta; order Coleoptera; family Staphylinidae; genus Adranes; species Adranes taylori. Next base: position 5,759 of record WYDF02286333.1, read on the forward strand.
TCCACATAGCCCTCCCTTAGACGCTAACGGCAACAGCACTTCAGCTATGTTTTGCTCGGGATTGAACTTAATGAGTGTAATATGATATAATTAGATGAAATAAAAGTGTAATAAGATGAAACGTAATATGATATTGTACGAGGAACATACATACGTTTTAGATAGAATGATAGAATCAATACTCTATAAAATAAAATTTTTATAATACATTTTCGGTTCCATATGCATTTTTAAATTTTGGGACGATTTTTTTTTGGAGCCGGGTCGAGTGTACCCCCCGGCGTAAGTGTTAATTTATTTTTATTCTCTTGTATAGTATAACAACATATAAAACTACTTATATTATATTGTATAAAATTTAAATAGCATTGTAACGCTAGAAATTGTCGTCGTCTGACATAAATTTTACTGTAAAGAGTTTTATAAAATTGATATTCAAGTATCATCAAAATTTATTCAAAATGGCTGGTTCCTTTGAAATGTTTGGTGAGTCAAACATTCTCACGGTCATACAAAATTAAGCAATCTTGCTAAAGTTATTTAACACATTGAGTATCGATTAAACATTCCTTCATAACAGAAAATATTATTTAAAACATTAAGAACATTAAGACACTTACGTAAAAAGTAAAATATAGCATTTTTATGGGAATTGAAAGAAATTCACTTTTGGTTTTTGCCGACGGATAAAATGTATTTAACGACGAAAAGCCACATAAATTGTAGGTAGCAGGGAAATGCCGTTGATTGGCTAGAATTTTAGCTATTAGCGATGCGTAAAGGGTACGCTATTATAAATACTTATTGCTTTGTTTGGTGATTGATGCGTAAGCATAGATAGTACAGCACACAACTGCATGCGTATGTGCGACAGTGGAAGGCGCAGGTATTTAGTCGATATTATTCCAAAGTAGGTCAGAGGTAGGCCCGGAACAAGATTTAGGGGTAGGAATTAGGTATTATAATATTACGCAGACCACTTTTATAGTCAGTTGAAGATCAAGAATAAACGGAATATTCTTAAGCAAAATCCACATGAGTCGGAGTAGGGACTTATAACTTTAAATAAAATTATTATTTTTATCAGAATTAATTACTAATTTTAGTACATCAATTTTCAAAGTAGTGATTAGGGATAGTGAATAATTAATTAAGGGTGACCCAAGAATTATTAATTTGTGTCGACAGCAAGTCCACACCAATGAAAGTGCTTGGTTATTTTATATTTATTCGAGCTAATTTTCGAGCTATGCTCCTTTTATTACACTATTTTATTTGATTTATTTTATTATTTCGAGGTTCATTAATTTATTTTAATTTGACGAACATTGACCAGTGAATATTTTATTATTTTCTACGCTGAAATATCTATTATATTTTATTGCAGTTGTTATAATTTTTCTGAAGATTTTCAAAACACTAACGTTAAACTTATTTACGTTGTTATTTGTTCACCTCTATCCTATAGAAAGTGTTTAAGAATTCAAGAACTTAATAAATGTTGTTACCGACAGCTAAGCCATCAGCTCCCCTCAAGTCGGTCCAATTCGCGGTAAATACGGCTACTCTTCTAGTTGATCATAATTTAGTTCAGTATTTCCTTCGATCCCAAAACTTCATGAAGGGATTAGGGTTGGGCATAGCACCCGACTCTCATCCTTTCTATTGCTCACGTAACTACCAAATATGCGACAGTATATATTTATTGTTTGTAAAGTTTTAGATACAATCAATACTCAACATTAAAATTAAATTTTTATAATACATTTTCGGTTTCTTTTGCATTTTTAAATTTGGGCCGAATTTTTTTTACGGGGGCGAGTGTAGCGCGAAAAAATCTTCATTTATTTTTATTCTCTTGTATAATATAACAACAAATAAAACGACTTAAGTAGTTTTACTCAAGTATAGCTTAATGTTTTGATGAATTCATTCTAGTCAAGTTCAAAAGTACTTTGATCATTGTAATTTGAATAGTGATTGAATTTAGACTTGTTTTAAATACCGATTAGGATATTGTACGAGGAACATACATACGTTTTAGATCGAATCCATACTCTATATAATATTAAATGTTTATAATATACTTTCGGATTTTTTTGGAACGGAGCCGAGTGTACCGCGTAAAAGTTCTTAATTAATTTTTATACTCTTGTATGATATAACAACAAATTAAACTTACGCGATTCGTAAGTTTATCGTTTTTAATATACATGGGTTGAAACAAATGTGTTGGATTAGGGTATAAAACAACCCGAATTATTTCATTTGTTTTATTGTTTGGGATGGCGTCAATTCTGAGACGTATATCCATCAATAAAATAATTGTTGGTCTACTAATTAATAGTCTACTACTACAACACAGGAATGAAAATATTATTAATTTAGAATTTAGATAAAAAACATAGAAAGAGTTCAAGACGTACAACTCTTTGTTAATAATTAAGTGATTTAATTATTTCTGCATATTGACGTTTAGAAAGTTCAAAAGTAACTACTTATATTCATTATATGGTAGAAAATTCAGGCATAGCTTGATGTTTTGAGGAGTTCATTCTAGTCAAGTTCTAAAGTATTTTGATCATTCATTTGAATAGTGATTGTATTTAGCTTTCGAAGTTTTGATTTTCAGGGTCGCAAGTTCGAGATAGGGGCAAGTGTAAAGTGGGAAAAAAGGAAATCATTTTAAGTTTGTTATTCTGTATCCACTTTACATACTCAGTGGTCTACTAAACCATTCAAATGGTTAAATTCTATGAAATATTGTCAATCCAAATATTTTACTTTAATAGGTATCATATTAAAATTACTTCATCATTAGTATGTAAAATGACCACATCAAAGGGGAAAAAATAATTCATTGTAGCTATCTAGCGTAATATTAAATACTCACATATCGATTATTGATTGTCGCTGCGAATTATTAAATCAACTGCGCTTAGTACATGTGGCGGATAAGAAGTAGAAAGGGATACGCAGTACTGTAAGACGGTAAGAAGCCGCTCCAACGAAGGTACAATTTAGGCGCGATTTCGCGCATTAAGCAATGCAAACGGCAGCCGAGAGCTGCTTTACGACGGCTGTAGTTTAAGTCGAAGAAAATTAGAGGGGGAACTTGTAGAAACTACATGAACAGTTCTTGACAAGTAGTTTAAGGTCGAAAGCCATTATAACGGAAGTAATTCAAATAAAAACAGGTTTTTTTTTCGAGCGCTACAGCATTGTGATGTCTGCTACACAAATGTAAGTTTTGATTTATTGACTAGGTTTATATTATGAGTTATTGACTAGTTAGAAAATCTCAAACAAATTAATTTCATTCTGAATTTATTCTTATCACTAATTTTTATTCTAAGGTTTATAAACTAATGAACTGCTTAATGTCTCTTGGTAATTATTTTATTTACGTAAGAATTGGTGTTAAAATTTATCGCATTGCTTTTCATGAATATATTAAATAAAAATAATATTAAGTTTTATTATTTTATGTGTTATGCTGACCCAATTTAATTTAGAATTTGAATGATATTGAAGAAATAAATTATTATACTATATTTTTGATCCCTTCTGATAGTTGGGTGGGTTAATTCGGCAAAGTGAAACTTATTTATCTTGTGAATTTCTATTTTTTTACAACCGCGAAATATGTTACTACTTCACTCTCACCAGTATTTATTCAACTAAATGCGATAAAACAACCTTACAAAGCTCACACTTGTTCATATTATTGTAAAGAAGATTTTTTGCAGTTTTAGAATACTCAATAAAATTGATCACCTTCTATATAAAATTTTGAATGAATTTGTTAAATCTAATCCATTCGATGCTCAATTGTTTTTTTTTTTGCTATGGCAGATAATAGCAAATTAAATATAGAATTTTACTGTGATATCACAGCTGTAGCCATTTCCTAACTTTATGCTGCTTCCTCTTCTCATTCATAGGCCCCTTTCAAGCATTCATTAACTATCTGTATGCCTTCTATTCTAACAACTATATGAACCTTTGAAACACTAATGACTCGCCATGTTTACGAATTTATTAAGTACGGGTCAGGGCTTCGCCAACATGAGTTAGATTTATATCAACATATTTATGAAGTTAATTTTTTTTATGTCAGTTACTCCTTACACATTTATATGCATGTAGTGACATGCTAACTTTGTGTACAAAAAAAGATAATATCTAGGTAATAAATTACTAAGTAATAATAAAAATATATACATTAGTAACTATAAAATGCATATTCTACGCTTACTAATCACTAGACTTGTTTTAAAAAATTTGTATGGAATGATTTTTGTAGTGTGTTGTGCAAATTCGTGTAATGTCCTATAAAGGGCAAAATATTAAATAGTTGATGATATCTTTTAAAATATATGAGTATCTCCAGTTCTCTCGACGTCTATGTACATGAAGCTGTGTATTTTCCATTCCTAAATAAAATTTAAGCTCTTCAAAAGGTAAGGAAAAAATAATGATAGGATGAAAGGATGTCGGAGTTAAGTTTTTGTTGAAAACGCGTTTCGGATATAAATTTCGCAAAAATTAATATTCCTTAATTTAAAAAAAAGTAATAGTAAGAAATAAACAAACATTTTTCTGCAGTTGAAAAACTATTTCGTTATTAATTCATTGCTTAATTCAGATGCCTTTTCATATCATAATCATGTTGTACCTTGATAATGAAATCTGTGATATCATTTTTCAGCAGACAGAAAAACAAAAATCTCGAGGCCGAATTTGCCTGAGGCGGTGACGAGTGTAACAAGACAAATTGTCCTCGTTCCGGTTTAACCTTATGGCAAAAAGATTGAGTATTTGATACTTATAAATTATGTAAATAATTCAGGGTGGCTAGGTGCTGTAAAATGTTTAGCGGTTTAAGCAAGTTATTTGATAGACGGCCTAGTTAGAAAATGATGTAACATAGCATGTTACGTCAAATAAATTAAATAACTAAATTGCGAAAACACGACACTCGAGAAACCAGTTTATAAGATAAAACGTAAATATAATTGAAATATATGATCGCGCTTTCGTATTACGCATTAAATAAAGACGCAACAATAACAGAAGAAAGATGGATATATGACTATTGTTCGCTGTTGGCTCAATCGTACACACTATAGCAGTGGCTAATGCGTGTGGTAGGGGAACGCGTTCGTGACTGTGCTGAAAACAGTGTCTGCTACTAATAGTAATTGATATATACATACTGGCTTGTCGGCGTGCGTAGAGTGATGTGGCTGCACTTTAATCAGTGAAAACCCTAACGAGTGGTTCGGTACACAGAGACCCGTAGTAGAGAACAAAAGTGGTGTAGCAGCTCACGTCTATAAATACCGCCTATTTGTATAGAATAGTTTAGTTCATGAATTGAAAGCTCCAGCTCGAATTGCCGCTAAATGGTCTCATTGCCGCGGCCACTGGTATTGTTTCATTGCCGTCACTTTGCCGCGGCTAGCGGCATGTTCTAATTGCCGCTGCCTGTGGTCTGCTGTCCGCATTGACGTGGCCTGCGCGCGCGTCTTAGCCGCGACCCTAATTGCTGGCGAGGTCTAGTGGCTCCGCCGTGAGCAGCGACATGGTCTAATTGCCGTGGCCAGCGGTATTGTTTCATTGCTGCGGCAAACTAAACATACGATCAAATGGTGCAATGATGTCATACTAAAATCAGAGGAAACGAACTAACAAACCCCCAATTGAATAAACTAACAGAAATTCAAACTCAAGATATTTTAATTTGGAAACCTGTGAAAGTGATCAAAAAAATTTTTTTATTTAACTTTGCAATCAGGTTAGAAAAGAATTTATCTGTTTCATTAAAAATCTGTCCCGTTTAAAGTTTTCAAACCAACAATAAATCTAAACGTTATAAAAACTTTCTTCTACCTCTTAAAAAAAAGTAATAGTATTTGAGTATTTGTGAATTAAGGAAGGTTATGTTAGTGATGGAATGTGGAAAAAAGGAAAATTATTAATAAATAAATAAAAACGGATTTGTAATTATAATTACATAAATTGTCACAATATTAGTCGCAAATATGTCAAAATAGTATTAAAAATGTCATTGCTTCTGCATATGTCATGATATACGGAATAAAAATATAACATCCGTACCCTAGCAGATAATAAAATACATATTTTTTTACTTTGAATAGTAACAAATTCTATTAAAATTACAAATCCATTTCAGATAAAATGTAATTGTTCGTTTGTGCTATGATTGTATCGAACCTATCTCCATCAGTGGACAATTCACCATCACTCGATGCGGACGATCCTTGCTTGGAAAATCGAACATCACCGGGCAGGACCTCCTCTGATCGATGAACGGTGAATGAGGTTTTGTCCCGTCGACCAAAACCCATCCGTCGCTTTCGACCTAAATTTTTCGTTAAACATTGTTTTTGTTTTGTACTCTCTTTTATACACTTTCTCTTATATATGGTTTAATGTCGTAATGCATTCATAAATTAATAGTTATAGAAAACCTCCACGTCATTACAATATGGAAAATTATAATAAATAAAACATAAAATATACAATATAAAACCTATAAACTAAAAAAAAAACGATAGTAAAGAAGATACAATGCCAGGTTTAAGTCAACACTTATTAAGAATATTTTAATGCATTAAAACAAGGTATTCCACCTCCAAAATAATTTTTATGGTAGAAAAAACAGTAGTTCATTTCATTCCACTTTCAGATCGATCAATGCTGATGGAGGTCGAGATCGAGGATAGGCGTGGTATAGAGAAAAGAAAACATTCATGGCTCAAGAACATCCGTGATTGGACTGGCTTTGACGCTCACTCCCTGTTTCAAGTAACTAAGGACCGAATGAGATTTGCTGAGATTCTATCCAACCTCCATTGAATGGACACGGTTAGTAATATTAGTGAAATAGTCATTAAGTGAACATCTTTATCTCCGAGAAGATTGCCTCTTGGTGATTTTAGAACTGGAGCCTACTAATTTATTTGTACCTTGTAGCTTATTGATAATATTCCAAAGAGATTTATTTGTCTTCGGGATTTTTGTATAACTGTAACATTTTTTCGTATCGATTGCAGTAAAAGATGCCCAACATGTTTTCTCGTCAATATTGTAACTGGGTGTACCAAGAAACTTTCCATAATTTGGGCAAATTATCCCTTCGCTCTAACTCCGCGCAGGACTGTGTACCAAGAAGGGAGGAAGCTGTAACCAGGATAGAGGTTATCCTCCTGGATCCATGAAGTAGGCGAGGCCATCTACTGAAGCAGTTTCCAGACCAGCCTATTGCCCAGAAGGTGGCAGCCCCATCAACAAGCTCGGATGCTGTAGGCCAATAATATGCACATTCTAAAACTACCTATTACAGAAAATGTAGTGACAATAAACCAGGTAGATTTAATTATGACGACCTTTGCTATGAAACGGACTTCGCGAATCAATTTTTGGAACGTTAGAACCATTTGGGAAGCAGGAAAACTAGCACAGGTGGAGAATGAAATGAAGAACTGCAAACTATATATTCTCGGATTAAGTGAAACAAGATGGGAAGAATTCGGGGAAATGACGACGACCAACAAGAACATCCTCCTGTACTCAGGAAGAGAAGAAGGGGCAAGCCACTTCGAAGGTGTAGGCATTTTTCTTATCAAGAAGTCAAGATCAAGCCTTATGGACTGGAAGCCGATCTCAGAGCGAATCATTATTCCGATGTGGAGTGAGAAATATATCGGTGGTTCAATGCTAGACTCCAACTGATCAAGCTGAATAACCAGTGAAAGATATCTTCTACGAACAACTGAATGAAGTTCTTCAAATATTGAAACAGAAGGACATAAAGATTCTTTTAGGTGATGTAAATGCTAAGGTGGGAGTTGGCAAGGAAAATGAAGGAAGAACGATTGGGCAGCTATGGACTAGGAGAAAGAAACGACAATGGTGAAAGGCTAGTAGAACTCTGCCAATACTAGAACATGTTCGTTGGAGGAACCAACTTCCCTCATAAAACATGTCATAAAGTGAGTTACATGTCATAAACATGTTATAAAACATGTCATGGCAAAGTACAAAACCAAATTAACCACTTCGCTACCAGCAAAATGTGGAGAAGCTCACTTTTGGATCTTAGAAACAGAAAAGGGGCAGATATTGATAAGCAAGTATTACCTAATGACAGCAACCATGAGAATCAGAATTGTAAGTACCAAAAAGAGGACAGAGGAGGTTTAATGTAGGAAAACTTAAGCAACTAAAAGCGCAAAAAAGTGTATAATTTAGCATTTAAAAACAGATTCCGAGAGACTATAAAGACGAAACGAGGAACAGCTGGATTTAGAAGACCAGTGGAGCCAATTCAAGCAAGTCATGAAATAGATGTGTGCTTCAGTTCTAAGATACAAGAAAAGACAACGCAGATCATAGATGTCTGAAAACATGGGCTATTATAGAACGAAGGAAAGAAGCTAAGATGAGACTACAGCAAGGACACGAAACATCTGGCGGGAGAGATGGCTGAAAAAGCGGAAGAACATGCAAGACAAGGAAACAACAAAGAACTGTACAGAATCACCAACCAACTGTCTAAAACAAAGTTAAAGCACAGGAAACCAATAAAAGATACAGAAGGAAACCTTTTAACAAACACTACAAGGGCGGTTCAAACGATGGAGTGAATTCTTCATGGAACAACTGAACCGACCCACTGCATTGAGCCAAAACTAACAGAAAGAGAATCAAAATGTAAAGCCGCTAGATCTTAACCCGATCACTAGAGCAAAGCTCCAGGTATTGACAACATAGATGCAGAAGCACTCAGGAGCGACTCTAACAAGACAGCAGAAATTATGCACCATATACTAAACCAAGTGTGGAACATCGAAGTAATGCCACGTGATTGGAAAAGTGAGGTACTCGTCAAACTACCCAAGAAAGGGGACCTTACCAAATGAAACAACTAGAGAGATATAACGCTTCTATCTACGCCAAGTAAAATTTTTTCGCGTATTCTATTAAATCGTATCAGGAAAGCACAGGATGGTAGATTAAGAAAGGAGCAAGCTGGATTTAGAGATAAAGAGTGGATGCTGTACAGACCAAATCAACACCCTAAGAATCATAGTGGAGCAAACGCTTGAATATCAGTCGCCCCTATATCTGACTTTTATCGATTTTGAAAAGGCCATGACAGCATAGACCGAAATAATCTGCGATCAGCGCTAAGAAATTACGGAGTCCTAAAAAAAATAGTGCGCCTAATGAAGACAATATACAGTGGATTCAAGGGACAAGTGCTTCACGAGGGAGAACTTGCTGATGCATTGGATATAAAAACTGGAGTAAAGCAAGACTGTTTGCTCTCGCCTATCCTATTCATAGTAGCGCTGGACCAAATAATGCGGAAAGTAGTGGCCGACGGAGCTAAGGGAATCCACTGGGAATTCACAGACAGATTAGAAGATCTGAACTTTGCAGACGATATCTGTCTCCTGAGCCAGGCATTCTAGACACTTTAGAAATTGAAGCAGCGAGAATTAGCCTCAAGATCAACAGACCAAAAACAAACAAGCCCTTGACTGTAACCCCTAGAGAAGGCGAAGACTGCGACAAATATGGCGAAGAACTGTAGAGATCGAGGTGGCAGAAATCGGCAACTCCTGAAACACAACCAAATCCATAGCAAAGAATAGAATACGCTGGAAAGTCCTCACAGATGCCATATGCTCCTTGGAGGAGTACTAAACGAAATAAGAAGTAAGAAGATTTCTTCGGTCTGATTTGAGTGTTTAGTAAGAATTGCTTTGTTCTGACAGTTTTTGAGAAATGTACCATCATCCACATAATAAACAGTGTTTAAATCCTCCCATATGTTGTGTAAAGTCATTTCTAAATATTACAAGTCCTAAATCAGATCATTAGGGACACAATAAAACAAACTCAAATTGTTTTCAAATCTAATCTTTTGACACGTGTTGTCCAAATATGAAGACTAATGTGCTCAAGATTGCGTAGACTGAAACAAAATCCGAAAGTATTCTCGATGTGCAGAAATATGGATTATCTTATAAAGCTAAAGTCCAGGGAAAAGACCCAGACGCCTGTTATGTGCATGATATGTTGACTAACCTTGAACATTAACAAATATTACTTACTGTTTACGAATGGATACAAATAACTGAAGACCCAGAAAACTGATAAAGCAGAGCTGAGAACATATTATATAAAAGTACAGAAAAAAGTGATTAAATATGATATCTAAAGGATCATACCAAAGAAATAATCAAACTATTACAAATTATATATTTGTCTGATATTACAGTGATACTTAAACTGACTTATACACTATATTTTGAAATAATTCAATAAACCTAAAAAAAGTTGTACCTAATTCAGAATATTTGTTAAAGTTATCATACCTGTTGCCGATAACTGACTTGTCGAATTACTTTTTCTATTTAATCCACCAAATTGGTTCTGTTGCCTATTCCCACTCATTCCAAGGTCACCTCGCTCTCGTTGTTGTTGCTGCTGCTGCTGACAGTGATGATGATGATGATGATGATGTTCTTTTCTATTTCCACCACTATGACCTGAAAGCGGATCTTTAGTATTACCAGAGTGCGGTACATCGAGACCAATCGTACCTTGATTATTACTCGATGCGCTTGTATGGTGAATTTGGCCTACGGCTGTATCACTCAAACTACCGTCTGCATCGTAAAATGTTACTGAAATTTTAAAAATATATTTGTTAAAGCTTTTATGAATATAATAATTTGAGCAAATTAATGTATACTTGAAAATTAAAATCACTATCAAATGAAAATCATCGGTAGTTGGACATCAGGTTTTATTGAAAAAACAAATGAGCAAACGTTTCGAGCCTTCAA
>WYDF02286344.1:0-16647 GCA_009867245.2 Adranes taylori
CAGCGAATGATATGCTGTTAAGCCCGCTTCTTCACCGGCAATATTTGTGATTCTTTTTATAGCATATACACTTTTTGTTTCGCATTGTGTTTTCCATGTTAGTCGACTGTCTACATGATCTCCTAGAAACTTTGTTGATGATTGATTTTTTCCGTCTGCTCATGATATATTGAAGATGTGTAGTTTTAGTGTCGTTGAGTATTACGTCATTGGTTTTAAACCAGCATTTAACACTTTCAGCGTTTGACGAATTAGCTGATGTTAGTTCTTCTCTGGTTTTAGTGATTGTGACGATATGTGGCGGGATGTGATCCGGGAGATCATTAATGAATATGATGAAAAGTATTGGCCCGAGTATGGATCCTTGTGGAATACCAATGACACATTGTTCATGACTTATAATTCCTTTTAGTGAAACTGCCTCTTTTCTGTTATGTAGATAAGATTTGAAAAGTTGCAAGGGCGTTCCTCTGACACCGTAATGTTACAGTTTCCTTACAAGTATTTCATGCGATTTCGTGTCAAAAGCTTTAGTAAGGTCGCAAAACCTTTACATGCAGTTTTCGTGCTTCTTCATAGTTTGGTGGACGTAGGTCAAGAGTAATGCATTGCGTTCTGAGAACTACATTTGCTCCTGAACCCAAATTTTGAGCCTGTTAGATAATTATGTTGGTGAAAGAATTTTGAAATTCTATTGAGCATTATTTTTTCCAGTATTTTTGAGAGTACTGGTAAGAGTGATATGCACCTGTAGTTGTTACAATCATCAGATGGTTCCTTTTTGTGGATTGGAATTACTTTTGCTACTTTGGGCCTGGAAAGGTGCCGGTTTCTATACAAGTGTTAAATATTTTTGTTAGGGCGGTTTGATGTCTGCACCAATTTTTAGCAATTTGGTTGAATACTTGTAGATATCTTCAGATGTCTTAAAATGCTGTTAATTATAATGCGATTCCGTTTTCACATGTGGGCTACATGAAAAGAGTAGTCTCAATTATGAACTGAGTATACTCCTTAATGTACAAAATGCCATGTAATGTATTCAAGAGAATGCCAAACAGCTTGGTAGAATGAATGCTATGATCTTCCTGGGCAGTTACATCACCTTACAAAGGCAAATAGAGCTTTTACTCATTACAAAATGTATGCTTTAACTTTTTGTCTTATTTTTTCCTGCATTTTTTTTACGTCATTTAAATGAGTCGAATGTTATACATTAATTTTGTATTAAATATTAGTAAGAATGTATTTGCGTCTCATTCTGAACAATTACCTAACTTTTTTTTTTAAGAAAACGAAAACAAGAGAAGAAGTGGCTTTAGGTTTCATTCGTGTAGCAAACGAAGCAATGTGTCGTCCAATTCGAGCTATAACCCAAGCAAAAGGCTTTGATACAGCAAATCATGCGTTAGCATGTTTTGGTGGAGCAGGTGGACAGCATGCATGCGCTATTGCCAAATCACTGGGAATGACAACAGTTTTTATTCATAAATACGCAGGTACTCAAATGATATAACATTTTATATACATGTTAAGTGACATGAAGTATTACCAAGTCAAAAGGTAATTCTGAATATTTTTTTATTATTTCCAAAGCAAAAAATTTGATAAAATTATGAAAACATACTAATCCATTTTGATATATGTGATATGATCGTGTTTGTCGAAATATGGGCTTGATTTGAACATATTGCACGATTGTCAGTCCAAAATAAATAGTCGCTTCATCAGTTCATCTTTTCATATCGCCATCTAGAAATACAATCTGAGACCACCCATAGATGGTCACAACGGGGCAAATCATCTCACACGGCGGTGCTCGTCTGTTGGTGAACACTCAATGATTTTTGTATGATCTACTTTTTAAGTAAACTCGATGGTTTTGCTGGTTGATACATTGTTTAATTGCAAATTGTGTCTCATTAGAAAAAACGACCCACTGGAAACCGTCGTACGTAGCAACTCTTTTACTTTTTCCACCGACATTTTATTTTGTTGAGGTGTTTGTTAGATTGCACACTTTTTCAAATGTCAGCTTTTCCAGTCTATGTTAGCAAAATTAGCATCAAAACCTCCGTGTTCCTGTGGCGATCTCAATAATATGCATTGAGATCACACGTTTAAATATGCAACTATATACATCCATGTAACTCATTATAATTATTTTTATTTGATGTTTTATCTTTTATTTGTGCATTTCACTTTATTGTACTTATATGAATGTTTTTGGAGTGTCCACAAAATTCAGTAAACCTAGAACGTTTACGCTCCTGCTTTCATAACGTACATGTTGCGCGCTTTTTCCACCTAGGCAATATCTCTGGAAGTCTATCAGAGGAGATAGATAGATAGATAGATAGATATTTTATTCGTGCCGTCACATAAAGTGTTACACAAGTCAAAAATTAAAATTACAAGTCATATACATATCACATAAATTACAAAATCGTGTAAGATAAAAATATATAAAAAATAATTTTAAAAGGAATTATACTATAACATTTAACATTTTAAGGTAACATTTTTAACATTAAATTAGATTTCTCAAAAAATTATACTCAACCTAGATTTAAATTTGCAAAATTTCCAATGTCATATTCTGGGTTTTACATTAAGAATGCTATAATAACGATCGTACTTTCGGCGACAAACAATTAAAAAATTTTGGGCTAGAAAGTCCTAAAATCCTGGGTTTTCTTTAGACGACAAAAATTAATTCTTATCTTTTGCACGTCTAATACTGCACTCGTGGATTGTATCTTGCAATGAAAACTTATGAATGATAGATAGATAGTTTATTGAACCGAATTGAAAGTTTCCTAATTAAAAATTACAATTGCTTACGTCAAAGTTAGTATACAAGTAATGAAATAGATAAAACTACATAGGTATATATAAAACACATACATAAAATGTACAAAAAAGATTCAAATACATGCAGACATATAAATGATACACATAAATATATATAAAGCAGATGTGCCAACCAGAGGTAGACAGGCCATCACAGTAGTCAAAATAATCTTTAATAGAGTAAGGTGTATAGGTGATTAACAGATCTTTAACGTGTCGCTTAAAATTGGTTAAAATTGTTAATATGCAAACAGTTTCTTATAGTCAAAAATAACGCATTATATGCTTTGCTACCAGTATATTAAATATTCTGTTCAAATAAGGATAGATTATGCTGAGAGAGCATCAACAATTGTTAGGTCTTGTTAAATAAGACCTAACATTCTTTCTCTAGAAATCTACCTATATGTGCAAAGACATAGCATAAAAGTGAATAGATATGTATTAATACCATACAGAGTGAACATTTTTTGCTGATCAAAACTGGTTTGCAACTATCACGGTATTTTATGTTTAAAATAATTCTTAATGTTTTCTTTTGCAATACAAAAATTCTCGCCATATTAGAACAGATGCCAAACAAAATACCTTATTTTAAGACTGTATATATGTTCCCATAATACATGCTTTTCCTATACTCTATACTACAGTGATACATACCAACTCTCAGGGCGTAGCATAACTGTGATATTCTGTTGCACAGGTGATTCATATGTGGTTACCATTTCAGATGTCTATCAACTAGAACCCCCCAGAATTGTCGTCTGCATAGATTCCTTCACTTCATTTGAGTCGTCTAACTGGAATATTACCTGCTGACATATATTAGTCTGGATGGTCCTAAAAACCTTAGTGGTTGTTTTCTCTTGATTTATACACAGACCATTAATTTGCGTCCAAGTTTTCATGGTGTTATATACTAACGAGACCAAAACTTGTGCAACCTCAATATTATCTCCTTTAATTAAAAAATTTCTATCGTCAGCTTATGATAGGACCACTGTTTCTTGTGAAACGTTTTTAACAAATTTATTTAGATCATTCACAAAAATTAAAAACAGAGCCGGCCCCAGAACAGAGTCCCGTGCGACTCCATTTTTAATATCTTTATAGTTCGACTCCTCTCTATGACCACACTTAGTCATGAGACTCTCTGCTGCTAACCAGTTAGATACTATGTTTGCCAGTTGGTAACTATTCCTCTGAGAACATATTTATATAATTTATTTAGTAATAGTACATGATCTACACAGTCAATGGCCTTGGATATGTCCACAAAGATTCCAACAGGTATCTGATCCCTATCCAAGGTTTCGAGTATTTCAGAAGTAAATTGAACAAAAGCAGCGATAACCGAAAGACCTTGCCTAAAGCCATGCTGATTGGCAGCAAAAAGTGAGCATTTATTGAAAAAACAATACGATTATTTATGAGGTGCTCCAAAACTTTCGCTAGAGCTGAAAGAATATTTATGGGTCTATAGTTCGGAGGGTAATTTTTGTCTTCCTTTTTATATACGGAAATAACAATCGCGTGTTTCATTTGTCCAGGATTACTCTCTTCAAAAGATAAGTTAAAAATATATGTTAAGGGCTTAATGACGTCCTTTATAAGGGATTTGAACAGAAAATTAGATATAGCATCCTAATCCGCTGATAGACTGCTTTT
Source organism: Adranes taylori (assembly GCA_009867245.2). NCBI lineage: Eukaryota > Metazoa > Arthropoda > Insecta > Coleoptera > Staphylinidae > Adranes > Adranes taylori. The sequence continues at coordinate 4,522 of WYDF02286344.1, forward strand.
CATCTCTTGTACAGTTTTGACCACCTCTGCTTCAGTTACATTAGATAGAACATAGAAAATTTATTCACATCAATGTTAATAAATGTAGATGTGGAATGACCTTCAAATCTAGAAAGAATTCGCTACATTAGTGAAAAATTTATTGAAAGCATTACAACTGTCTTTTAGATTATCCGTCTTTTAATCTCTATAAATGTCTTTTAGCTTTTCCTCTAATTTCATTGATAAGTTTCCACATTGTCCTGTCTTTATTCAAAGACTCCTATATTTTCCCATCATTATAGTTAATTTTTGCTTCTTTTATCTTAACGACCTGATATAAATTGTTGGTATTACGAAACTGAGTTGTGAAGGAAGAGTCACGACAAGAAAGGTCATAAGGCAATGTCACTCTATTTTTTAAAGCCTTTAATTCTGGTGTAAACCATTGATTAGTCGTATTTCTATTACCAGTCCTTCGTATTCTTGGGAAAGTAGTATTCAAATTCATTTAAAAAGACTTCATAGAACTTAGCAAAAGCATTCTTTGGATATCTTCTAGAATAGACTGCAGAAAGGTTTATAGCAACTAGTGCTTTACAAAAATTATTTATACTAACACTAAATTTTTGAGAGAAAAAATAGTTTTCCTTAGGTTCCGCAATAGTCCCGTTCGATATGTCATAATATAGTGGATAATGATCTGAAATAGCATTCTTAACAAGAGAAGAGTTAGATATTGCTAAAGGTAGAGATCTTGCTAAAGGTAGAGATCTTGCTAAAGGTAGAGATCTGTCAATCAGAAGATTATCTATACAGCTACTTGACCCATGTCCCACCCTAGTTGTCTCATCAAAAATATGCCTCAAGTTTAAACTACGTACACTGTCTAAAAATGCACAGGTACGAGAACAATTGTTTAATAATTCACGTTTAAGTCTGCCGCCACATCATAATTTTGCCTATCGACTGGAAGGTTTCAGTTATTGGTTCTAACTTCTGACAAATCGCTGCAATACAAGTATTTGGTGCACAGAAAAAACCATATAAAGTTGTGGTGTGTGGGTGAGGATTAATTTCAACGCCATAATTCTCCACTACTTTAGATACTGAACAATTCTGAACAAAAAGAAGACATTTAACATTGCTCACTACTAAATTATTTATAAAAATGGCTACTCCACCATGTTGACCTTTGTCACGACAAAGCACACACTGTAGTTGTTTCTTTGAAAGCCAATGTTCTGATAGAACAAGAACAGATGGAGAGAATTCTGACAAAAGTACTTCCAAATCAGTAGCTTATTGCTGATGCTATGTATGTTAATATATAAAATAGAAAAGTCTTTTACAGGATGGAAATTAATTTTATTTTTAATCTACAGTACCAACTGTAGCATTGTTTGGAATTATAAATTCATCAGTTTTTCAGTTTTCAGTTGTTGCAATTTTCAGGGGAACGCTCCTGTTGTCTCTAGTTGAAATTTGTCTGCTTAGAGCGGGCGGCTGGTCGCGTAAAGTGGTACCTCCTAATAGCACTGTTTGCTGGCCGAACCTCAGATGAATAAATGTTTTTACGAACGTATAATAAACATTCTAAAATGTAACCGGATGGGACAGTTAATACTCCAAGGTTAATAAAAACGTCCATACACTCATCCGTATATCCCAACTTTACTAGTACCCTGATGGCTCTACATTGAAGAGTAGACTAAAGCTAGGGCTACACTATAGGCCAGTCTTGTCCAGCATTATTTGACAAACATCACATCCGACTTGGTAACGCCCTCTTGGATTGCAAGCTGCGGAATCACAGGTTGTCCTCACACTGGACAAGGCTGGCCGAGTAACTCATTGACAAATTTTTGAAATCTGGACTGCTGGAATCAGGTTATTATTTTTTAATGGTAAAAAAGTTCTTTAATTTATTTTCCCGTTACTTAATATAATAAGGTTAATAATTATTTAGCATAATTATTAATAAATCATGGAAGAAGCTGATTCTTATTACCATCATAATAATGTTATAAATGATAACGATATGGCTTTAATTACACCAGCGTCCAAAATCATTAATGCTGCATCTTATTATTTGCTTAAAAAAGTTCTTTTTCTTTCACTTGCTCTCTTTCTTCTTTGAAACTTTATAAAATAATTAAAAATTCACGGGAAAACAAAACAAAATAAATGTCAAGATTGTAACAGTGTAACTTGTGTAACCTCTTTTCCAGGCTGGGCCAGTGTGTAGCCGTTTGCGCGAAGACACTTGTCGAATGTGGCGGCTCATTTGATTTGAGCTGTAAGCTGGTCAATATTTGTCGGCCACGTCGACAAATATCCAAGCATCGGCCAGTATCACATATTTGTGATATTTTGTCAATGGTGCAGCGGCCACACCACTTGGAAATGATCGGCCAGAGCCAGTACTTGGCGAAATTGTATTCAGTGAAATTGTATTTAATTAGTTTTTTTTACTAGTATGGAAATGTGATACGCAGTCGAAAGTTTTAGAAAGATCCAAGATAGTTGCTATGATAAATTCAGAATTTTCAAAACAGTCCACAATATTTTCAATAAATTTGTTTATTGCGTGAACAGTATCATGATTTTCCCTGAAACCAACCTGTATAATATTAAATATATTGTGCACTTCAAAAAATTCCGCAATCCTTTTAACCATATCTTTTTCAAACACCTTTGAAAATTTTTTTAATGTGAATGGAAATATTCCCTGTATAAATGACATATTTATCAGGTTAACCAAGGATTATACTAAACTGTTTACATTCTTTTTTAATTAAAGATACGTGAAGTTATCTTTCCTGGTAGTAGTTTTAAAGACGTCATGATGTTTCGAACTTCAATGATTTACATCATCAAAAGTAAAAGAGGCATTTTCAGGTACATTTATATCACATATGTTAACTGGATTAATATTTGTACTTTGTATGTTTGATATAACACTATTAGCTATTTTTATAAAATAATTATTACATTCATCTGGACTGACATCTGGACGGATATTACATTGTGACTAGATTTATTACGTTCCTTGTTTATAATTTCCCACATACTTTTTGTCGGGTTTGACGAGTATGCTATGTGTGATTCATATGCCTTCAATTTTGCTTCTTTAATAATCGTTCTATAATCATTTCGGAGACAGTTTCGTAGAGTTTTTATATCTCGTGTTAGAAATGTTCTAGTTAAATTAATTGATTTTGGTGCTTGACTTTTTTAATTCTATTTCGGGGAAGGCTATTAAAAACAATCCAAAATGGTACTATGAAATATTTCGTATTTACTATGTTATGTCCAATCTATTTAAGAAGTCCCAGGATATATTTTGTAACCTGACATGAAAAACATTTAGACTTAGTTTATTATTAAGACAAAAAAGTTTGAAGTTACAGATATACAAATATTTTTGCTTACGTCCTAGAGTAACAACTTCATTGAAAATATATAATACACATTATAAATACAACTTAATAAATAAGACAACTGAGATGCAATAGATGGCTAAGATTGCAAGTACACGTAGGGTCCGTCTCTAGCTAAAGAAAATTTAAGTAGCAAATCAAAAATTACATAGCAAATCAAAAATTGTACTTTTGAAATTCTTCATATTCTGACAGACCTTGATGTTGTCTGCTAGAACGTTATACATCTTTCGACCTGAATAGAAAATATGCTTTCATATAGAGACAATGAATGTGTTTGTAAGAGAAGCAAATCTCCGTGCCTTGTATTATGACTATGAGTTCTTTCATTACCAGTAATGAACGTATTCATATTTGTATACACAAAACATAGCGATGTATATATAAATAGGCATACAAAGTAAGCAACTTTTTTCTGCAGCTCTGATGCCAGCCCAACTTGAAAAATCTGTAGCATTATGGATTGAAGTGAAACGATGCTACATTTTGTACATAGACAACCTTAGACAATCTATTACATAAATGTTCAATCTGCGTTGTCCAACGCATATCTGAGTCCATATATACTATGAGTTTTGTGCAGTCCTTCATAGGTACATTGTTGATGTAGGTAGGTCTAGCTGTATGTCAATTTGCCTTCTTAAATAGTACCGTAATAGACTTCTCCATATTCAGTCGGTCCATTATTTTCAGATACCATAATTAAAATGGTATCAAGAACCTTTGAGTATTCATTATGCCGTATTTGTACAATTTTCTTAGCAACAGGTGATTAAGACAATCTTCACCTCACCTGGATCTCCTTTTTTGAACACAGTACGAACAACGCGTTTTTTAGTACATCAGGAAAGATTTCTGTACTAAACGATACATTACATTAGTTTTACGTTTGCTAACGCATTTTGTGTAATAAGTAAATGTTAATTATGTTATGTTAGTCTACATATGTTAGTATAAATTTCGACTTTACATCTAAGTAATATATGTAATGTAATGGTGAATCCGTAAATAAATATATTATTATTATTATTTATACACATGTACCTAAAAGCTCTACTAGAGATGCTGTGCATTTTTTAACAAGTTTGGAACACAATTAGAGTTACAGACAATACGGTTACTCAATCCCTTTATGACACTAGACACTTCCGTTACAGTAGGTTACCGTTACCTTCCTGAAGAAACGATAGATGACATAATGATCAGACAGGTTAAATTTTACCTGTGGCTTACGGTTTTTAAATGTCTCAGAATCTACAAAAAAAATGTTCAATCATCCTCTCCTATTTTCATAATTTTCCTATTTCTCTTCCCAGGAAAGTCTATATTAAAACCTCCTGTAAAAACACTACTCTTGTTTTCTTTCACTGATATTAAACATATAACATAAAAACATTACAAATTACATCGATATTAGCAGTCGGAGGACAGTAGATGTCGACAACTAAATAGACTAACCCCTTTATATACACTTCAACGCCGCAACATTCAACTGCCATTGGCAGATTGAAAATGTCGCACCTTCTACTGACTCAAAGGACGCGAGTCTTTGGTGGCTGAGTCTTTGATAGCAATTCCTCCATAACTATTAGGCTAATATTTGAATATCCTAGGTTTGGAGGGATTTAAAACGTGCGTAAGTGATTATACCAGAGAAGAAAAATTATCAAAATCTTGTATTGATCACTTCTTTATCAAATCAAAGTTAAGGAATGAAAATGTATGTCCGATTATAGTGCACAATAAAATAATAGACCATTACCCAATAATATTATGCTTAATGCTCGAAAATGTTCTGAAATGTTCTCCACGTCAAAAATTAGTTCGTAGCGATATTAATTATGAAACCTTAAAGGGTCAAATATCATCACATCATTGGAATGATCTGTATAATATCTCGACCATTGACGAACAAGTGAATTACTTCTGTGAGAAAATATCTGAAGTAGTATCAGACTCAACATCAATTACATTATTAAAACATACATAAAAAAAACGTAAATCATGGATAACAAATGGTATCATAAACTCAATTAAACGAAAGGAAAATATTTATAAAACTCTTAAAAGAAATCCTCTTAACATATCTTTAAATAGAGGATACAAAGAATATAACACTAAATTATCAAAACTAATGGAAACATCCAAGTATAATCAAAAGATAATAAAAGAAAACGTAAATAATCCTAAAAAATTATGGCAATGCGTTAAGGATTTCGTTAATATCCATAAGTCAATTAATACAATCTCGCAAATCAGAGATATTAATAATACTCTAATAAATAATGCCTCGGAAATTGCGAACCTATTTAATCAATACTATATAAATTTGCCTAAACTGTTAGCTGATGGCATACAAACAAATAATAGTCTATTGGCGAACTGTATGAATCTATCAACTTCCAATAGCATTAATCAATCGTTATTCCTAAAACCTGTGCTTGAACAAGAGGTACTAACTCAAATAAGAAAATTAAATAATAACAAGCCCTGGTAATGACCTATTTAACAAGTAAAATATTGAAATGTATAGCTCAATCAATTGCTAAACCTTTGTCTTACATTTTCAACAAGTGTATTGAAATTGGATACTATCCTAATCAATTCAAAGAAGCAATCTGGAAGATATTTCTGTGGAGCTATTTCTAGGCGAAAGAATTTTTTTCCTTAGACTTCTTATGTTTATACTAAAAATACTAAGCGAAGTGTAGCAGGGCTTATTTTTCAAAGCTGAATCATTTTTTTGGGCAAGCATTTATTTGCTCTTGTCTACCTGTTGAAAATTTTGGACAGTACTTTGATCTTTATTTTTATTATTATACTTAAAATGGAATGCCTAATGAGCGAATTCCTGGACCAGAAACTGGAGTTATAAAACGTAGAGTGGCGTTCAAACGGATAGGAAATTTTAAAGGAGGTAAATATGCCATTCCTTTTTATAATTCGAAGGTTCCACCATATTGCTCAATGTGTTTATTTATATCCTAAATGTTCGTACGTGGGTGCATCCTTGATAGATTAATATAACTCAGTTTCTGGTAGCCCTTTTTTCAATTTCAGAATTGTCACGTAAGATAACATTCTCATTAGTATTCGAGCCACTCTATACATATTCATTCCCATTGTTGGTTTCGTTTGAATTGTTTACTAACGTCAAACTTTCTTTTGCTCTGCTACTATTTATTATTGTCGAGGCGGATTTATGGTTTTTGCTTTTATATGAATTTACAGCATTGTTATTTGAGTTGTTTACATTCGGCTTACTTTTACAGATACCTCTTGTAGTTGGTCGTATTTCATTTTCTAATATAGAGGTCTCTCTTACCGCATGATTTTGTTCTGAATGTATTTCACTTGATGTTGTTAATATGATGTTTTTATTGTTATTGATTATTCTTACAATGAACTTAAGATTATTTATGTTGTCTTTGAGTTCACTACAAGTGTTATATGTGTCTTATAGTTTTTTAATGGCAGCAACATTCTCGAGTTTTAGGGCGACATTTATGATTTGACAGAGATGGTCTGATATGTTATTGTTGATTACGTGGCTGTGGTATGTAGAGAGATTAAAGTTTAGAAATATATAATTAATTTTAGTAGGTAAGTAATATCAGCTATCACAACAAATGTCTTAAAAAAGGGCTTGCACAAGATGTATGACGTCATTTCACCTATATAAAGGATCTTCAGCATCTTCTTATATTAGCATCGGACGCAATTGAAAATTCTCAGCTAAAAATTAATCATCAGCAAAAATTAATTATATACGCCTTGGTGGCTATAAAACCAGACACTTTCCATTCAATTTAGAAATATATTATCAATACAACGTGTTTTGAGTGTGCTATCATTTATGATTTTTTCGTATCCGTAGGATTTTAGTAAATTGTATAGCTCAAGTACTTTGGGACCACTATTTTGAACTCGACGTTAAAATATCCGCAGATGATCACATTTTTCTCATTCAACAAACTATTAACATTATCAAGCACATCAAAAAATCCATTGAAATAATCTAATAGAGAGCGATATAGACAAATAACATAAACATTTAGTTTTATATCAACGGCGTGAGCACATTGAACATCTTCAGATAAGAGCATTATATTTTCAAATTGCTTTCAATCTTTACTGACATTTGACATGATTACGACACCTGCATGTTTTTTTTAATTTTTACGACAGTATGCCAATATTGGTTTCCAATCATCCAAAAATACACTATTTATTTCTATCACAGAGAGCTAATGTTCAGAAAAGCAAATTAGATTTAAATTCTTTCTTACTCCTTTGAGGAAGTCATCAATTTCATTCACCTTTTTTCTAGTTGATTGGATATCTTGTTGAAACACACATAATTGAGATAGTGATGTCTCACTTCTTCGTATTCGTATATCATAGAATTATTAAAACAATCTGTTTTCAGATGACACGTGACACAGCTACATTAAGTGATTAGCTATTTGTAGAGATCTGTAGTTGGTAACATTTCATGTCACTTACTGTGCACTTTTATATTGAGATTATATATTTGGAATAAATTGGTAGGTATACTTTCTGCTTATGGTATGGCATTAGCTGATGTAGTGGAAGAAGCGCAAGAGCCGTGTGCAAAAAAATATAAACCTGAAAATTACGATTATTTTAACGGTCAGTTGAATGCTTTGAGCGACATTTGTAAAGCCAAGTTGAAGACTCAAGGGTTTTCAGAGGAAAATATAGTTTTAGAAACGTATTTGCATATGCGATACGACGGAACAGATTGTGCTTTAATGTGCCTTCCAAATGAACAAATTAAAGGTACTCAATATGGTTGTTTTATTGACACGTTTTTGAAAAGATATAATACAGAATTTGGTTTTCAAATACATAATCGCGACGTTATAGTAGACGATATTCGTATTCGAGGTGTTGGCAAGTCTATTTTGGATAAAGTCATTGAATTAACTAAAGCAGTCAACCCGCCTGTATATGAAAAACAATTACAAGTCTATTTTGATAGTGGTTATGAAGCTACAGATGTTTATTTGTTAGAAAAGTTATTAGCTGGACATGAAATTAAAGGGCCTGCGATAATAATCGATAAATTGAGTACGATTTTAATTGAGCCAGATTGTAATGCGGTAATTACTAAATATGGAGATATTAAAATAACTATTGGTAGTGGAAAAAGTAACATTATTGGTACCGATTTGGATTCGGTGCAGCTGAGTATATTCAGTCATAGGTTTATGAGCATTGCCGAACAAATGGGAAGGTATTTGAAAAAGAATTTTATACTAATAATAATTATGATGATAATAGATATAATTTAAATCTTCCCTAATATGTTACATTAAGACCATATCGAATTCTTGCTTTATCGTTAGAGGAGCAAGTTAGTTGCAAAGGTCATAAATCCTATACACTTTGTATTTATTTTATTCATTTTAAATCATTCAATGTATTTACTTCAGTCACAGGGCCCGACACTTATTTCATTCATTTTACTTCATTCAATGTATTTACTTCAGTCACAGGGCTTAATGACTTACACTATGATTTACGGAGTCTTTGTATGACATTTGCCCAAAGAAAAGTCTTATGTATGGCGTCCGTTTTTAACGATGCTGAATTCAAGATTCTTTGAAGGTGCGCACTACAAAGCGGACAAAAACAAATAATATTATTTATTCCAAATTAAGTTACAAAAGTAATATGTAGCCGTCGATTAAAATAAAATTTATACTAGTATATTATTTATTTATTTAGACATATCAACGGGTGATAGGGCTCCAGAGCTACAAAATTAGACTAGATTTACCGTGTGTCCATAACTAAATATGGACTGTATCTAACGCAATCAAATTAGCAATAATTCTCGAGCTAAATTCAAATCCACAACGACCCACCAAACCACTAATTGCGCAAAATAAATAACTAGATCTAAGACACTTACGTATCTTAATTAACTTTGCTGATAGGATGAAGGAAACGGTGTGGGGATAGGAAGTGGGTTTCTTTTGACATACCCGTTCGAACGGTAACAAATTAATTAATAGCATATTAGCGGTCTATCTTCACGATAGAGGTCAAATTTAAACTATAATCAATGGTTAGCGCAATGGCATACGAATTTTATACCCGCTGTATTTTTTGCCGTCCGCATCAGTAAACGGTTTTCTCAAGATGCTGTTCTCTTTTCGTTTCGCCGTAAAAAAATTGCTTAAGTTTGTTAGTCATCCCAAAATCATACTTACACATATACACAAATAGAGAGCAGAAACAGAAACTATATTATAAACGAAATTTAAAGGGGTGCACAATTAATTGAGAATTGATAATGACATGCAGATCAAACATAGTGGAGACAGTTTTTTGACAGGCCGTTGCATCTGCCCCGTGGAGGTGTGGATAGTAACAACACGACAAATACCACCCGCGCCGGGATGCAACCCCGCCACTCGGCCTAGGGGCCAATTAATCGGTGATACTTGATCTTGTTTGATCAGAACGACGATAGCAACTTTAAGGGTTTTAAATTGGAATCACCAGACGAATAATGCTGCTGGAGGGTATGCAAATACTCCAGTCGCCAGAGCATCCAAAAATCGTGGTGCATACGCTGGACTAGTTGCCAGCGGTTTAAACGATGTACAGCTAGTGATGCTTGGTATTCATCTGCCGTACTACTTAATGGTTCTAAATACAGGAAATGACCGGGGTCAAAACATTTAGGTACTTGGGGTCCGAGCTAAGCGGAGACGATGGCCTCGAATTTAAAACGGCTACAATTCGAAAATAACTCGCAGTAAAGGGATTTGATAGATTTAATCCCAGCTTTTCAAATTCCACACAGGTGTAGAGCCGATAGAGGATTGAAGTGCCAGGTTATTTATTCCGCATCAGATACTGAGTTCATCAGACGAAACTAGTTCCTTCTGAGCACCTACAAAGTTAGTGTCACGATCAGAAAAAATAAGCTGAACAGAGTTCGCGACGAGAGACAAAGTGACGTAATGCTGCGATAAAGGCTTCTGAAGTCAGATCTATCATTAATTCCAAATGGAGAGCTTTTGTAGCCAAACAAACAAAGGTATATTTTCTGAGACCGAACACCCCGGTGTTTACCACATGTGGGTTCTCCAAAGTCTACACCAACAGCACGAAATGCTCTCAGCTGCAGCACACGATAAGCAGGCAAGCCTCCAATGGGGGGTTAGGTTTCCATTGGTTTTGTTCTACAACATTTAAGGCACTGAGCCAACATAGATTTGTTTGCATGACGAGGCGACAAAATCCAAAATTGTTGTGATCCAATGATCCAAAATCCAAAGAATTGCAAAGTGCGCAACCCTGCATGTAAATACCTTTGGTTGCTACGTGGAAGAAGAGCAGGATGCCTTTGTTCAGATGGAAGTTCAGTGTTGGACGATCGACCGCCCACCCTGAGAATGTCAGCGCTGTCAAGAAAGGGATTCAATCTTGCAAATGGTTTACTAAGCAAAGTACCCTTGGTGAGCTTATCAATTTCACTATGAAACACCACCGCTTGAATGGAATGAACTAGCAAATTGAGGACCACTTGCATTTCATTTTCTTGAATAGGGCCAATCTACCGATTATCCCGATTTCGACAATTGAAAATAAATCGACGACAAAATACCAGAATTCGCTGGATTTTTGATAACAATGAAAACTGCTTTAACATATTTTGCAATTAATCGGGTTTCTTGTTTGTGATTAAAACGCTGGCATTTCCTCCTGCTGGCAAACCGAAGGTGCTAACAATGCAGAAATTTGGGAAGCCCATGAAGACTCGGGTTGGCGGAGAAAATCTGTCCCCGCCCACCTTAACGACACGTTACGAAGTTGATTTAGCAATAATTCACGAGAAGCACAATCAGCTGGATCATTTTCAGAGGCAACATAATGCCAAATAACGCCTGGAAGGCGGTTTGTATTTGGCTAATACGATTATCCATGAATGTTTTCCACCGATATGGAGACGAAGCGATCCACGCTAGACTAACAATGGAATCTGACCAAGCATAAATTGTGTATGAAATGCGATACACTAACACGTCATTTACTAATTGAATGAGCCACAAAGCTCAATCCGGGGAAGGCTAAGACGTTTTAGTGGCGCTACTTTTGTTTTCCCATATAAAAGTTTAACAATAATGTTTCCCTCTTTGTCTAAATCCGCAAGTACACGGCCTCAGCATAGCCTCCCTCTGAACTGTCGAAACGATCTAATCTAATTTGACTAGGGTCATCTAATTAGTCACGAAACGAATTCTACAACGAAATTACTTTAATAGAGGGGGGGGGGGGGTTCATCCCCCGATAGTTGAAGACACCATAATTGTTGAAGAAGGTGCTTTATAACGAATTTAACATGCGACAAAAACTTAACGGATCATAAATCCGTGCCGGTGTTGACAGAATACTACGCTTAATACAGTGATTATCAATACCACCAACGTAAGAAAAGGCATCCGAAGATTGATACCATGCGGGCCCTAAGATTTTGGTATTACAATCAATGTCATCGCAAGCGGAATTCTCATCCTCATTGGACAACAATTCTTTTTGGTTACTCGACAATTTATGTAACTCAAAGTCACTGCATCTCAAACGTCTATCAGTTGAGATTTAAGCTGCAAGCCTTCGTCTAACGAATCACAGCCTGTTACATCATCCATGTACATATCCTGCC
>WYDF02286355.1:0-16647 GCA_009867245.2 Adranes taylori
TCCGCTAGTGTAATCTGATGAGTAGTTTTTTGTCTTCAGAGTTATATCTCGCGTGGTAGGCATTTCAGTGTGCCAACGTTTCGCATAAGACACATCTGTCATTGTCGAGACGTAGAGAAAGTCTTGCTCAGACTTTCTTAGTCTACCACGCGAGATTTTACCCTGAAAACAAAGAACTACTCAGCATAAATATCAAACGACAAAATTAAACATGTTCAGCACAGCATGTTATGGTACTTATTAGACACGATGCTATAGAAAGATAATGGAATATAATGATATCGCCACAATATATGAACTTTTTCTTTCTTTCTATAATATTTATTTATAGTCGGTATCGTTTCGCCCTCTGGACCAACACCGGCTTAAATAAAAAGTTATATGGCGGTGGCATGAGGGACATGAGAAAAAAATGAAACGATTTGCATTAAATTCACGACCAAAACTATGGGGCGATAGTTAGAACACAAGCGGAAAGATTTATTTTAAGCGATAAATTCCAGCTATCGGACGATAAATCCTACCGTGTATATCCACCTATTGCTTAATATTGCACACATGAATCTGTATACAACAGATCTAATGTAGTAGCACTTAGCATTGACTTTATCACGCATTCGCGTTCATTGATTTCTTGTTTTCATATTGTTTGTAAAATCAAATAACTTAAAACGTACATAGCTTATTTCATCGGCTGAAGAAATAATAATATATTTAATACTTAATATTTCATAATATTTAAAGTTAAGAAAATTAATGCAATATGTAAATTTATTTATTGTCTTACACAACATGTCCATGTTTTAACTCGGACACATTTCCTTTGATAGCCCACTGCTATTCATATAAATTTATTGATGAATCTTTGTAATATAGATTTCATGTTGTTACTTACGACTTGTTCCTGTTGGACTATAAGAGGTCATCTTTATTAAGGGATGACTGGAACAAGTATGTGGAATCATATTTGATTCTTTGAAAATACATTTTTGAAATGTTAATTTTGTTAATTAATGTTTAACTGAATAAGAGGATCGTATCCAGCTAATGTACATTTAACTATTTGCAGTTTTGTGGAATATCAGAGATCATAAGGGCCGTAACCCATATTATCTAGATATTGCACTCATTTATCTAAAAACAGTTATAAATGCTTTGTACAAACGTTAAGCGAAAGTACCTAGGAGTATGATAATCTCATCCTCAAGGTACCTCCTTATTTGTAGCCTGCTAAACCCTACTTAAACGAAATTACATTGAAAAATATAAAATAAAATATTTAATATTTTCCCTGTCCATGCTTGAAGACTATTCATTGACTATGCATACACAGAAAAGGACAGTGATACGCAAGAAAACTTTTCTTAAAACAATTTCGATATTTGTTTTAATTAGTGAATCCATTTCCAAAATTCTAGTCGAAATGAGGTTTTACATCCTACAAGTAAGGTTTGAATAGTCTACTAGTGGAAGGGGGTCTAGGCTAACCATTCCTAATGTAGATGTTTTTGAGATATGTATTAATAAAATATATTAGTATGTCTAAGCAGTAGTAGTAGACATATGAGCCGTTGATGGAAAAACATATGGCCGCTCGGTAGCCAAAGTATAAAGTGTACTTACTATTAACTATTTTTTTGACACCATTTTACTTTGTTCTAGAAAAACAAATCGTTCGTTAGAATCTGCGCACATGCTTCAACGATGTCTAACTATTGAACCGCACTTTGGTCTCGCCTATCTCGAATTGGCTAGACTCAGAGGACCAGAAGATCGTAGCGTCGGGAGATTACTTCATAATGTGATGAATTTAAATCCCAACGATCCGTATTATACAACAGTATACGCTCATTGGTTATATTCAAAAGGTAAGTTAATATTAAAAGAATAGACAATACATTCGTTGTCACTGGAATGCAAAAAAAATATTGGGAGAGGGGATTTAGAATTCTAAATTATTAATTTTTGATTCTATAGACTTAAATTTTTTGTGATGTGATAGGATGGAATCAGTTCTATGTGGTGATATTTTATACACACTGTATTGGGGAAATGAATATGTTACATTGGAAAAATTTTGCATACGTTCTACAAAAAGTTCTTTTGTTTTCCAACATGAGAAAATTGATAAAAAAGGTTCAATAGATGGTAAAACATATTTGTTGAAACATTATTATAAAATGTTCGCTTACAACATCATTATAATGTTAGGAACTCTAAATCTGTCACTGATTATTCTCTATAACTTATGTATATACATTTTTTTCTTTTATAAAATTGTTTTTTATTGTATCTTATTACTGTAAATTATATTTTATTGCCTATTTTAAAATATTATTGACATTCCAAATAAATAATCATATTCATGAAAGTGCAAATAAAAAAGCGGTCGAATTATTTTATTATTACGAACTCGACACACTCATTGTCAATTTGTATATCAATTCTTAATCACATTGGGGGTGGAACAATATTGTTTGTGGGTTGTTACTATCTGGTCTTAAGTACTAACCTTAAAAGATAATTTCTGCTATAAACAATAAATATAACTATATATATATACATATATATATATATATATATGGCCATAGGACGAAAATATTGGGTATGTAATAAAGCTTATTGCACTAGAGACTATAATACTTAACCAATACAATTTTTTTACGATTTGCGATTTTTTCCAATACGATTACGATTTTCCGAAAGGCACGTTCAAAGAAAACGTATGTTCATGCATTAATTAAAAATGTGATTATCCTCATGGTATGGCAAATATGGGGACCAGGTGGTGGGCAATACAACGTTTGTCCGCTAGTAATATTTAAAAAAATATTCGTCGATACATATTAGCATAAAATTCTATGACTGGTTCAAAAAAATTATGTGAATTGAAAGTATGTACCAATTGATTAACTTTACTGTAAATGAGAACTTCAAAAAAAAATTATTACAGATATAAAATCGTCGGTATAGAAGAAAAAGTACTATTATGTCAATTTTAGGCAAATAAAGGTTATAGTATGAAATGTTGACAAGAAAAGGAAAGTCTGTAATTTATTAGAATGTTACTTAAAATACAAATTCTACTACTAGTCACTAATTATAAATAGTCAACAGATGAAACATTTAACATATCATCAATAAAATAGTTTTTGTATTCTACAAAAAAGTAAGAAAGAAAATATTTTGTAACAAATATTGAGCAAATTAAGTAAAGAAATAGCAATTAAACTAAGAAATTTTATAACAATTAAAATAAACAAATTGTTTAAAATAAAAGTTAAATAATATGTGGACCATTTATAAACATAGTCAGTGTTCCTCTTCAGGCTCTAAACAGTTCCTCTTCAGGCTCCAAACGATTTTCTAAAAATCTTAAAGAATTTGTCCAAAAGACTGAATTATGTTTGCCACATACTGTAGTTATACGGTTTCTTAACTCTTCAACGGTATTCAGCATTATGAAGATGAAAAATTGGGAAATCGCGAGGGCCAGATGATAGAGTTCTCTACAGTCTATTAATTAGATCAGTTATTTTCTATAATGTACATAACATTTTCATACAAGAAGAGTCTACAGTTTTATAAAATATCAGAAAAATATCATATAAACTTTCACTATAGTATATCCGCAATTTGATTTAGTATAACTATTCTAGAAAATTGTATTTTTCCACAGGGAACAAACTTCTTTCGTTTAAATATTATATGAAGAGTTTAGCTGTATCGCCAACACATTTAGACGGTCTGATGGGTGCTTGCAGATTGCTGCGGAAAATGGGAGATCTATCAAGACTTTTTCAATTAATAACTAGGTAATATATAGTTGTTTTAGATCACTGTAGATCACTGTAATTTTCTGATAAATATTAACCTCTTTAACGTCGAGTTACACTCTGGTACAGAGTGATGTTTAGTTTTTTTTCGCTCCATTCGAATATATCCCTCATGTATAACATGTAAAAAAGTAATGACGAATATATCCGCTACAGCCCAGATTGTTAGCGGAACAAAACAAATATAACACTGGCTAGTACTACTTCCGTTTGAGCAAAGGCATAGCCTTGAACAGTACAATGTAGCAAAATCAAAAGCCGTACTGTGCCTGACTTGTATGTGGCCGTTTCACACGCTAGGGAGTGTAAGCCACATTCGAGGTAAATACAAGGCAGTGAGCACGCAAGCGCGCATGCCGACGAAAATGTGATAAAAATACATACAAGAACGCTAATTAAATTACGAAATAATAATGTTGTGTGTAATATTTATATTATTTACATAGAAATATAAAAACTACATACATTTCAGTAAAAACAAATATTTAAAAACAAACAGCAATACGAACATTTAAATAGTGCAATTCACCTGAAGCACTTAATGCAGAATGGCATTAGGCCAATTTGCAGATATTTTTACGAATAAATTATGTTTACATTTTTTACGCGACGTGGTTGCGGGGCGACTAGGTTGTATTTTATTGAAACTCTTGGGAAGTTCTCTTTCTTTCCTTCTAGCTATAGATGTTGACCGGACGTTAATATTTTTAGATTTTTTTCTGATACGAAATTTTCAGCTGCTACAATAGCGCGGAAATCGCGGGATACGTCGTCAATCGTCTGTAATTTGCGACCGAACGTTTGGTACGCGGGGCTGTAAGCGGTTGTTGCACGTGTTCACTGCGAACCGAATAGGCCCGAGTTTCTCAGGCCACATGAGATGATCCCGTTTCATCAGTATCGCAAGCTGCGGTTTCAGATCACGATTCTTCCTCTCTACCGAGTTGGCCTGCGGATGGTACACAGGCGTATAATGAGGACTGCTGCATTAGCGCGCTGACAAATTGGGCTCTGTTATCGAACATGATGCGTCTAGGAACCCCATACCGCAGTAACATCTCTTCCATTAAAGCGAGGGCGCAGTTCTCTGATGTGGCACGCTCTAGGGCAAAGAGCACTACACACCTCGTTCTTATATCTTCGACTATGAGTATCCAGGTTTTTCCGTTATTGGATTCGGGTAGCGGAACAAACAAGTCGACAGAAATGACCTCAAACCGCTGCGTCTTAGGCGAAGTCATGAGTTGTCCAGCCAGTTTTAAGTTGGTGGGTTTGTACCTTTGGCAATCAGGGCAATCCTTTACGTGCTGGGTTATGGACTCGCCGTCCAATAGGCATAATGCTCGTCCTTTATTTGTTGTTCGAACGTATTAATGATAGAGCGTATGTTATCATCTCGTAGTTGTTCCTTGAGGAGGTCCGCCTCCGTCTTGGATTGTAGATCTACGACAACTGTGCATATTCCAAAAGTGACAGCGTCGGTCTCGGCACCTAGTGGTCGCGAAAACGGGTCGGCTACGACGTTAATTTTTCCGGTGGATATATTCGATGCTCACGTTATAGGGCTGCAGTTGCAGCGCCCATCGGGCTAATCTTCCGGTTGGGAGATTTAAGGGTCATTAACCATTTCAGTGCTTGATGGTCGGTTGCAATAGTGACATGGGCTCCTTCCAGGTACCCCCGGAACTTGTTCACGTCCCAGAAAACGGCAAGGGCCTCCCTTTCGGTGGTGGAATAGTTCCTCTCAGCCGACGTTACTAGACAACTGACATACTTGACGGGGTGCTCTTGGGCTTTCTTTCCCTACTCTAAAGCTGCTACAAATGGCATAACTACTCGCGTCAGTTTTAAGGGTATATGGTATCATGTGGTCGGCTTGGCGCAAGATTGGGGCGTCACAGAGTAATTGCTTCAACCGGTGGGCTGCGTTTTCTTGGTTTGGGCCCAAAAAGGCCTCACGTCCTTTTTCGTGAAAGTGGTTAGGGGTTTCGCAACTTTCGAGAATCCTGGGATAAACTTCCGATCCAAACTACATGTTTGCTGGAAGGATTGTAAATGTCGGACATTCGTAGGAGTGGACATCCGTGAATGGCGTCTACCTTTTCAGGGTACGTGTGGATACCCTGGCGAGAGATGATGTGTCCCGAGTACTTGACGCTGTTTACGGCAAATTTGCTTTTCCCCGGTTGATTCGGAGTTTATATTCCTGTAGTGTATTAATCACAGCTTCCAGGTCTTCTAGGTGCGTTTCGTTGTCGGTGGACAGTAAAATGTGTTCATCCAAATAGGCCAGTAAATTTAGATATGGCAGGTCAGTTGTCACACGATCAGTTAGGCACTGGAATGTAGCGGGCGCGTTTCGTAATCCAAACGGCACCTTATTGAAGCGGTATATGCCAAACGGGGTAATGAATGGCGTTTTATCGTGGTCAGATTCTGCGATGGGTATCTGCCAATTCTCGCTTTGGAGTTCCAGGGTGCTGATGCTCCCCACTGTTTTGGATTGGTGAAGCAAATCGTAGATGCGTGGTAGAGGGTACGGATCCGGGGTGGTAATGGCGTTCAGGCCGCGGCAATCGATGCATACACGTGTGGTTCAGTTCTTTTTAGGCACCATGACCACTGAGGCCGCCCAGGGGCTCGTGGTGACGATGATTTTCCTCCTGGAGCATTTCCAAAATCTCGCGTTTCATTTGATATCAGCCCGCTTTGGTTCTGACAAGCGATACGGGGGACTGGATATGGGTTTGTGGTCTACTGTCTCTATGAAGTGCTGCACTTTATTGGTTGGGGAATCCCTAAGGCCAAATACGTCTTCGTGCTTGAGTAGGATATTGTTCAGCTTATCCTTATGTTCGGCGGGCCATTCTAAGCCTTCTTCTGGGCTCAACTCTACCTTCAGAGTGCCAATATGGACCGTTGTCTGCGTGCGTGACTCACAGGCGATGCTCCCAACTTAACATTTTGGGGCCCTTATCCCATGTGGAAAGAGTGGGTCTGACCTCCTTTTAATCCTTTCTGTGTTTCCAGATTTTCATACAATAAAAAGAGGCGGGTTAAGAGGTCCGGCGAGTGATCCCTAGTCGTGCTTCTTTTTCATTTGTCGAGTTCCTCCTGTTGCTTTGCTTGGGGACCATAGTATCGCGGCTCCTAATTGGCCGCCCGCGTAGTTAGCTTATCCATCTTGGCGGTAACCGCGGCGACTAAAGCACGTGATTGCGGCAGTATTCCTTTCTCCTTTTGGGATGCTTCCTGGGGTGTGCCCTCCTTGGGTATGAAGTCTCACTGCTTCCTTGGCTCATCCAGTAATGCCCATGTCTTCTATGGCAGGTTATTAAGAATGAGACCAGCATCCTGATGAAGTTGACACCAAGTAATGTTCGGTTCTCAATACCTTACAAATTCACGTCATTATAGGCACTCAAACACGTCCTGTGTTGTACGCTTCCCATCAGCGAATGTCACCGTCATTCGCTGGTATATGAGTTTGGTATCTTGCTTTCTAAGCTGTCGGTGCAGTGATGTTGAGGTAACCGACATTTCCGCGCCATTATCGATAAGGGCGGATCCTGGGGCTTCACCAATGATGATGGTGACCGATGGTCTGCTTCGGGCAGTCAAGGGCTTCGACTCCAGACTGCAGAACGCAAAGTTATTTTTTATGGCTCCAATTTTCGGATTGCACTTCTTACGTAGCCTGGTTTTCCACAACCGTAGCAAGTGAGGGCGGGTTTGACGTCTGGTCTTGCCGTTGTTCCATTATCTGCTTGCGTTTTGGCTTCTCCGCGTGCCCACTTGCGGCATTCCGTCGCGTGATATACATGAGCCCTGCAAAAGCTGCATTGTTGCCGGCCTTTTGATTGGTCCTTGTTCTTAGGGGCCGGATCTTGATTTTTCTTCTCCTTCAGCCTTTCCTCTACTTCTCTATCCATTTCTATCAAATCTTGGAGTGTACTAATTCCGGTCCGGTTTACATTTTCCCTAATTTGCATGTTCAATAGTCCAAAAATTAGGTCGGTTTCCACTTCCTCCGTCTGTTTCCTTGTGAGCTCGGAGAGGAATGCTTGCTTCTTCGTTATAAACACCTCTGTGAGTGTTCCCGCATCTTGGTTCTCAGCCCATAATTCCTGGTACACCTTCTAGTGAGCTTTACTGGGTACGAATGTCTGTTACAAGTTCCTCATTGCATTACCCCAGTGTTCGGTGGTTTGACTAGTCCATTTCCACCAAATCGCTCCTTCTCTTTCTAACAGTAATGCTAGGCCATGGAGCGCGTTTCCTTCCGTTATGGAGTCGATGTCCCTAAATACATTGACAGTATTGACAAATGCTTGCACTCTGACGACGTCCCTCGCTTCGCTATAGCGCGCAGTGCAGCTTGTATGAACAGTTTCCTTGTTCCATTGCCTTGTTTAGGAGCCTCTTGAATTGCTCTTCGGACAAACTGATATTTGTTACCATTTTCGCTTTGGACCTTGTGTTCGGGCCCTCTCGTTGGGCGTTCACTTTATGTGGGGCATCTTGGAAGGAATTTCCGATCCCCATCGTTGTCATACACTTCGCCAGGTTACGCGTCGGGTAGTCCTTGACTTATGGAGATTCGAGGGTCTCTGGATATATAGATTATAACAGCTGGCGCGAAAACATAGATGATGACGAATTGTCTTCAAAGTCTTTATAATAGCACAATTGTTTTATGAATTATAACAGGCCCGAAAGTATGGATAATGACGAATTGTCTTTCAAAGTCTTTACAATACCACAGTTGTTTATGAATTATATAACAACACATACGTTATTATGCGACGAGAATACTGCGTGGAAATAATAATATTGGCTCGACTCATTAATTATAAGTGCAAGCGCAGCTTTATTTAAATTTACTGCAGAACACGGCAACAATTACGGCTTGACTTATTAGGCATAAGTGCGAGCGTGGTCATATATTGCTTATTCGCGGTCCGACCGAATGCAAATGGTTTTGACTGTAAGTATATAGCTAAGCGCATTTGGCCAGAATGTATAAGGCTTATACAAAGTAGGCGTAGCTGTGCCCTAAGCATCTGCCACCTAGTCGGACGGTTAAGGATGCACGCTAAGGATGACAATTCCTTATTGTCTAGCTTCAAAAACTTCTGATTTAAAGAACTCTTCGCATCTCTGACTTTTTTCGTTTTTACAACAACGAAACAGGGTTACTGATACTTTGAATTTTAATATAAACTACGCATTGAAATTCAAGAAGAGTTTTACCAAAAACATGAAGATTAGGATGCGTATGGTAAAAGCTTTTGGAAAAATGACATTGAAAGGATTCACAGGGGTTGGTTGTTAAACATTACTACTTTTTGAAGCCCATACTGAAGGAGGAAATACGTTTCCGAAATATAACAATCGACTAAATAATCTGCTAATTTTGAAAAGGCATTAGATACGGAAATGTTAGACATAAAATAATTAACGAAATAATCGCTTACATTTTCAGGAGCGAGAAAAAGTAAACCAAATAAATGTTGAATCCAATTTTCCAACGCTCAGTATTACTGTTATAAAGGTTTACTAAACCCAAGTTTTGATCTAAGTTTTTAAATCAGCTTTGTGCTAAATGGAAACGACAACCAAAATTTTTTGCATTCGACCAAATAGACTGCGCAGAATTATGAATGGATATTTCTCTGAGGATTTAATGAAATATTTATGGTGTTTGATAACATCACTAACTGAGTGGACAGAGTTTTGCCTTACAGCCGTTCAGAGATAAAAATAGTTGATAAAAATATCGATCTGTTTGACGTGACTACGCGCCTCATTGTGTTGAATTGTACGTACTGTAATAATTTGAAATTGAAGTAAAGAGATTAACATTTCAAAGTGGACACTGGTCAAAGCGCTGAATTCAACTGCCTCAAAGGGTCGCTTTGAAAACGTACCTGATGCTCAGTTCGCCGGTTTACATTTATTACATAGAGAGCTTGGTACTCAATTGACGTGGACCCCTATCGTCCGTCATGATTAATTGTGTATTAAAAGATTTTCCCGACAGCTCTAAAATTTCTTTAGCTGCTAAAAAACCCTAGTATAATTTGACTCGGATTGTGATGTATGCAAAACACCTGCACGGGGTATAGAGCCTATTTTATTCTCTGAAAATATGAATGTTACGCACTACACGTTTAGTCAAAATACCCACTGGAGTCGATAAACAAAATGTTATTTGCCAAATCCTCTCTTAAATTTCAAATTTATTCTCATTATTGGGGTTATATGTACAATAATCATAGGAGTTTCAGTAATTTTTATTTCAATACCCAATAGCTTCAGTTCTTCATTTTTATTTTGAAAAGCTTTCAAAATACTCATTTTACACGAGTTCGATGTTGTGACATCCTACAGATATCACGCACATTGTTTTCTCTGTCATTGGGGTTCAGTTGGGTATTAGTTAATTTTGATGTAGCAGAAGTTTCGTCATCGAATTCTAATGTCTTCATTTCATGAAATAATTAGCAGCAGATGGAGTCATTCCTGACCTAAAATATTCTGCCACGTTGATTTTCTACAATCATTACTTTTTCTGTATGTATCTTTGTTTAATTTAGAATGCTGGCATACAAATAGTTTTCGGTATTCGTAACGTTGTGTGTCACTAAAACGCCGGTTTGTAATCCAGTTAGTGGGTTAAATAAGAAAATTGCCTTATCCAAACTGTACATTTGTCATCCTAATTTTCGCCTTTTATAAACTTACACTGAGCAATAATAATAAAATTCTGCTCGTCTTTTATGTCCAAAAATTTTATGTTTAAGTTAGTACTCAATTTTGACAGCACATATTTCATAATGTCCTCGTTCATTTTAAAAAATCGATAGCTGAAATAAAAGATGAATTGATTTTGAAAATGAAAAGTACCTACCAGCACGAACCGCAGAAAACACATTACATTTAGCGTCGTTGCGCTATATTCAACTACAGTATGACTTCCACTTACGCGCATGCGAAATGACCATATCCAAGTGGGCTACAACGCGGCTTTTGATTTTGCTGAGTTGTACTACATTGGAGTATGGCTTTACCCCTTCCGTTTTATTAATTAAAACATTTATAATAGGACATTTATAGTAATATTAGTAAATGGAGCGGATTATTAAAATTATAGTATGATACTATTTGAAGCAATGTGCGAGGCATAATCCAGTGTAACTTTCAGCGAACCACTAGCGGAATTCTTTCGTAGTTTCTCCTCTGCACACGCAATGCATCTTTTTGTTGGTTTATTTTTATGACAATTCGATTTCCGGATGAGGAATAAAAATGCATGAAGTCGTCAACTAAATCAACCCCACCTATTTTACGAATAGTTTTACAACTCTCTTTTACTGTAGTCATCTCCATGAATAGTTCTAACCATTACAATATCTTTCTTGTCTGTCCATTTAAGAATAATTTGCTTTCTTCAATACATGATTATGTTTTCTCCCTTCTTTAATTTCTTTTGAAGTTTTCTTTCGGTTGAATCCTCATTGTGTCAATATTGTCTGTCCTGCGTCTAAGTAGTTTATAGTGAGCTCCAGATTTGTATAATAATAAAGCCATTGCTTCTTATCAAGCAGAGGACCAGTCATTGATAATACACACAATGTAGAAATATCAGTAAAAGATAAAATCTTTTTTCTGCCCTGATTCGTGTATAAAATGGTGTTTCAGTACTCCCTTTCTTAGAAAAATACATTTTATATTGCTGTTTACGACAAATGCCTTGTAAGTAGAGCAAACAAGTTTTCATTTCTTTAGCATTTGGACTCATTCCATTGAGTCCAAATGGAATGAGTCTTTAGGACTCATTCCATTACTCTTGATAAATGTTTCAAAATTGCATTTCTATTTTCAATCAACTGGTTGCTGTAACGGTTACTTTCTTTCAAATTCATTTATTGCTCTTTGAAACATTTTTTGTAAAATGAAGAGTTGACTAATATAGCGTGTTTATAATTTTGCAAACTTTGCTATCCTTTTTTGGAAAACGGCTATAGTATTTTTTTTTATTTCAATAGCCATCACCTCTAAATTTTAAACACCATTTGCAATATTTTGTAGTTTAATATCAGCGCAAAACTAATATCGTTTGTTTTCTTTGTGTAATCTTATAGATATCAACTAATTCAACGACTCAAACTTGGCGGAATGTCATCAAGTTCGCATATATATTTACATGGATGGCATGTAAAAACACAGCTCACGCATAAAGTTAAAGCTTATGATAAGTACTATCCTCCAATATACGTAAGTAGTTTGTACTTATATTTTTTATATATTATTTACATTTTATGTCCTAGATGTATATTATTATATTTTTTTATGACACTAAAATATTCTGAAAGATTATGACACTAACTTGCTGGGATCTTTACGCCTAAAACAATTGTTTGTTTTGGCAAAACTCCATTTTGAGTTTTACATATAACAGGAATTTTAATTAGTTTGTTTGATCTAGCCTCTAGTTCTATTTAGTATGAAATGTTTTGAAAAGTTTTAGAATTTGGATTTAGAAAATTTGTTTCTTTAGGTACATGTAAAGGAACTTTGGCTGTATTCGTAATTAAAAATTGTTTTTTAAAATCTACCTTTGTATCTACTTGTTTTAATCCATCTCTTCCTTTCTACTTGCCATGCATACTATGTCGTCAGCATAAGCCTTTTTCTTTCCAATATTAATTCCCCCCGTTTGTCCTCTCCTCATAACATCCTCCAAATCCCCTAGATATATATTGAAAAGAGTAGCAGTAATGGGACAATCCTGTCTCACTCCTCTGCGGGTCTCGAACCATGCTGATACCTCTTCTTCAACTCTCAGTCAAACTTTCGTTCCTTCATACATATCCTTTATCACTTTCGTCATTCCTTTCGGTGCACCTACAGGATCCTATTAATCATTGGTACTCATTATTTAAATTAAATATATAGAACTCATATTTAGTCTTATCTGTGTTGAATATTGAGGGTAACGGGATGATTGCTATCTCATTATAAAAACTTGTTTGATGAACAGATGTCATAATGAAAGAATCTTTTGTATAAATTTAGAATAAAATTTACTATATTTTCTTGTAAAATAGATTTAGTACTACCATATCGATCATAAATTTGAAATTTACGCCTGGAATAATTATATAGGGTAATTCAGGATTATTTTCAAGATTAATGTTTAGTATGGGTTGTTGCATACGTTTAGAGAATCGTAAAAATTTTGGTTCAGTTCGTTAGGTTGTATTTCTGTTTGCTGTTGATACTGTAATTCATTTGTTGGATAATGTTCATAACATTCGTTAGGTGGATAATTTACAGGATCATTATGTAAATTATGTGGACGATTGTTCAAAACCTTCTGAATAATATGGAGAAAATTCAGGATAAAGGGTTTCATTGATTTTCTAATAAATCTAAAGCATTAGATTGGATATGCTATTGATAAATTTTGTTTTGTTTGACAGGTTTAGCAGATTTCATTATAGATATGTCCATTGGAGTTGGTTGACTTACTATTAGGATTGGGGTTGAAAACATTTGTACCTGATGTTGAAATTGTGATTCATTTTGTGAATTAAATGTTGGTTGACGCCGGTTTTGGCTCAGTATAGTTTGATTTCATTGATTATTTAATTTTGGATTACCAAAATAATTTGAATAACCGAAATTATTCTGTGGGAAATTTCGTTGTGTATTTGGATAATTAAGTTCTTTGCTGATTTAAATTATTTTTAAATGGATTCTTATTATTGCTATGGAAATTATGTCTAGGTGGTTGATAATTATTAGCGCTATTGTTATTTCTAAAATTGTTCATAGGAAATGATAATGATCTAGTATTTACAATATTTAGTGGATTATTAATTTTAAAATTATTTGGTGAACTTTTCGGTTGGAAATTTTGTAAATATTCATCTGTTTTTCGCAATATTGGATGTTTTCTTCCTCATTGACATCAAAGTACTAGGGGTTTTGCATGTGAACCTCCAAAGCTAACTAACCAGTTAACCGAAGTTTTGTTTGCATAAGATTTCTATAGTCTTGGATTTTCATGCCAAACTGATAAGGGATTTATTTAGGGTCTTGTTTTAACATCATAGGTCTCTAAGTAAACAATCTTCATTTCTTTGATCAGCAAAGTACTGATTTAACAGATCTGTTATTTTCTGCCAACTAATCGCCTCATCTCCTCCTAGAGTCTATTAAACGGTGAGCTCTACCTGTAAGTTTACTGCTTATAATTCTAAATACCCGTTGATTTCTAGGATTATTAGCATCTGTCGTATCTAGAAAGTATTTATTAAATTTTCACAAACTGCAATAAATAAAGAGATCGACTCTCCCGACTCTCGCGTTCCATCAATCAAACATGGATACTTTGAATATTGGCCTCATTATTTGTATTTTCCCATATTTAATTTACTATCTGAATTATTTGCGCTTAAATTTAAATTATTATGAATATTTTGTTCTGTTCAAATATTTTGACTTGCCATCGTATTAATTAGATTACTAGTAGATTGAGCACTTACGCTAGGAAAATTAAATGATTGTTGTACTTTCAATTTAGGACTCAATATTTTAATATTTGGAAAATGATCTGGCAATTCTCTTAGTGTATCATCACTGTTTTCCTCAACTGTTAATTCAATTTAGGTTTAGATAAATCTGCCATAGATAACCAAGGATATATAATACATTTAAGGATATAAAAATAAGAGGAATGATAAATTTACATGTATATTGCATTGATCATATTTTGGGTCCTGGCGGCCATTTTGTTAAACTCAGACGCCACCCAGTTGTCCAATAAGTTTCACTTTTGATTAATTGGTTTTATAATTCCTTTAATTAAATTAATTATATTTGCTTTTAATTAGTTTTCTTATTAATTCTGTTTTAATTTGTTACTTGTAGGTTCAATTTTTGGTTAACGCTTAAAATCGAAGCTTAATTTTTTGGCTATTTGTTACACCGTTTTAAGCCCAATTTAAAATCACATTCCTCATCGCCAATTAAGTTCTCATCCCAGTAGACCTTGTTTTTAAAAATTTTATTTAAGTATTTTTAATTATTTTCGAAAAATGAAGATTTTGAATTCGTTTTTAATTATTTTTTATAAACATTGTTAAATACATTTCAGCAAGATAAACTGTAATAATTTATTAATTTATAACACTTTATTACAACATTATTATTAATTATTAAAAACTAAGCGCAATGGAAGATGGCAGCTAGTCTGTATTCTAATTAACGTAACTCTAGCTTATATCTACATGCTATGAAATCTACTTATCAATTAAAATAAACTGGCGCGACGCACCTTCTTTTACTTATATGCCTGTTCGGGTTGCTCGTATCCATAATGGCATGCACGAATAGGTACGAACTCTCATTTAGCATGTCTATCTAGCGAGATTTCTATACCTAGTGCATTTGTGAATTGGAGATTAAATTCTTCGCCCTATAGGTTCTTCTGACTAGGACACCGATAGCGGCAAATTTAAATGTAACAATGCTTTTATAAGTACTATTTAATAAGGTAACTATTATATCAGTTATAAACCTTGAGTGAAGCTATTTTATATTACATTAATTAGCATTATGGAATTACAAAAACTTTTTAAACGTATCTCTTTAAAAATATTAGGTAATTACTAATATATAAACAAAGAAAAAAAGGTAGAATAAAAGCATTCTATATAAAAGATTTATTTAAAATAGCAAGAAATAGAATTAAAAATAATAGTATAAAAATAATAATATTGTTAATAATAGTAAAATATAGTGTAATAAATTGATTTGCTAATTATAGTAGTTTTTTATACGGTTTTCTCTATACTGTGTGACAATAAATGAGGCACTTTTGATTTTTTGGACGAGGTAAATCTGTTATTGTTTCTCTTTTTCCGTTTGGGATATGTGTGCTCTTGCTGACTTTTCGGAGGTCTTCACTAAAAGCAACATTTCTACCTCCAACCTGATTTTTTCTACGTGCTATTGCAGTGGGTTGTACTCCAATTATTCTGCCACGTTGACCATTCTTTTTTGTAGGTAGTCCAAAATATTTTCCAAACGTGTGCAATGCTGATACCATTGCAGAGTCAGTTTTGATGCCTCTTATTAGTTCACAAAATTTATTTATATGTTGGAGATAAACATCTGGATTGTTTTTGAACATCTCTGTGATATTTACTGCTTCTTTCAAATTATTCTCAGTTTCTTTAATTTTGGCTTCACAAGTAAAGTCATTATCAACTATACCAACAACATTTTCTATATTTTTGTAGACAGTATTATTTTTAGATCTTGTGACTGAGAATTATCTGAATATGTAGTTTCATGATCACTGGTCCTTACAGTAGCTAAACTATTAAACCAGATTGAAGGAAAGTTGCAGTTGATTAATTTTGCCAGCACAATTTTCTGTTTTAGGTCATTTATTGGTAAAAGCTGATTAGAAGTTAATTTATGTTTTTTTATTACAGCATACTGATGCTTGCAGGGGGCACCAGTTTTTACCGTAAAAAATGTACATAATTCTATGGCTGTATTAACATAATATTCATTATTATCTGATACTACATTCTGATACTTCATAAATATTATGATCCATTATATTGCATTTTAAATTCTGAATACTATCTTCTCTGTTAAAATATTTACAGTTTGCTATGCCTTCTGTTCTATTATTTATTTTGTCAGAAATGTTTCGTTCATAATAATGTTCGAAGCTACTAGTCAGGTAATCAAACATTTGCACTATACTGAAAGCTTTTGTTCTGTG
>WYDF02286366.1:0-16646 GCA_009867245.2 Adranes taylori
AGCTAGTACAGCTAGTCAGATTTTCAGTATCAATGTTTTGAGTATTATTTGGCTTTGTTTCACTTTCAGATTTCTGGTTAGTTACATTTAGAATGGCCTCTGTGTTCGAAACTGATGAAAACCATTTTTGAATAGACTTTTTTTGCTTCGTTCTCCCCCAACTTCTATTTTTTTCGATATTCTGCTCAAGTTGGCCGTTTAGACATCTTGTTTCTTTTTTCCTATAAATTAATATATTTTACTTGTTAGCAATTTTATTAAATTATTATTGTGAATTTTGTGAATTCAAGCTTAACTGTATTTATTACTGTAATCACCGTGTAGGTGTAATTAATTAATTTGTAAAACATAAACATTAAACCTAACCTAAGTAAACCTAAATTAATAAAAAAAATTGTAACTGGTCTAGTTAGTGCGCTCCTAAAATTCTGCGCTTGGGGCCGAAGCCCCGCTCGCCCCACCGTATTTCCGGCACTGATTGTAAGGTAAGTGTTAGTATACTTACTAAATAATAATCAGCATAACAAACTAAAAATTATATGGTAGACATTTTTCTTCGAAAAAATCATTGTACTGATTTTGAACTATCTGAAATATTTATTCGCCTTCTAAATGCCTTTAACTAACAAATCCTATTTGTATAAAGTTTCTATTAGTTATGTTCTTAGAACTTTTCGTTTGGCCGTTAAAGCTTTAATGGATTATTTTTTTTTCTCTTACCTTCTCTTCGGAATTTCTTTCGAAAGAAACCTCCATCAGAATAATCTTATAATAATAAAAGGCGCCTGGTATCAATTTTACTCTTTCTTTTAAGGCTACCAAATTTGACTAAATCTGTTTGATTTAGGGCACTGTGAAAATGGTCATGTGTATTTAAGAAACATTTTCTAATGTTAGTACATTATAAAGAGAAATGACTATTACGATTTTATATTTTAAATTTTTATTTAAAAATTAAAATTTTTATTATTTTGTTATATTTTAAATAAAAATCAAAAACCTAAGAAAGGAATACATGTTTCAGCCTTTCTTTCTACTTGATAAGCTAAAAGACCAGCTTGGCATAAGCGTACGATTCTGTCTTAATAAACATACTTAATGATATTAAAAATTAATATGAATTCTTCTATTCCCATATAACATTTAACAGCCTTTATTAACACTGCTATATCGAATGTTAGTAGTCAGATGAAATCTGGCTACTAACATTCGTAAACAATAACCCCAGTGTTGAAAAGATACATGGGATAATAAAATTTGTAAACAAGAAGAAATTTCACCAGTGCAAAATACAATTTAAAATTGGTGTAGGAATACGGTGATATTGCCTTTAGATTCCACTATAAACTATTACGAAATTACATTTTACAATTTATAAAAATAAAAACATTGTTTGACAATACACTTAACGCTTAACATAGACAGACCGAAGGACCTTTGGTTTTCACTGAACTTTTTCTTGAACCCAGATGGTAACATTGTTATTTTACATCAAATAACAATAGGCGTAATGACCACATAAGTATATGGTGGCCATGAAATTACAAAGTTTCAATGTTATTTGTTTTTAAATAAGAACAAAAACAACTGTTCACGGACTGGTTAAATATTATTCATTTGAAAACTAATGTCTAAATTTGAATTATGAATTATGTAGCAAAAACAACAGGAACTAGTGTTCGATAATATTGTTTTGAAAACAAATGTCTAAAACAGGAACAATAATTGTTCAGGAAGTGGTTAAATATTGTACATTCAGTAAAAGCAACGGTAATAATCAACATAAAGAGTTAAGTAATGACCACTTCAAAATCTATTTTAGACAAATATGTCAATCAATAACTTCATAATCAACGGTTACAACAAATATAATACACCTACTTAAATAGGATTTCCCTTCCCATTCCCTACTTAAATACGGTTTAAAAACCTATTAAAAAGGCAAATGAACATAAATTTACATAAAATCCACGAAAATGAAATCCACGAACAATAAATTTACGTGGAATCAAATTAATAATAATAAATAAATTTATGTGAAGCAAATAATAAAATAAGGTTAGCATAAAAATCATAATCTAAATCATAATTTCAAAAATATTAAAAAAATAGACGTAACAGTTGAAACAGCTTTCCCTGCTGCCGCGTAGTGACGAATACCAGATCCAACGCCGCACCATGAACTGATGGAGACCCGAAACGGTGGACGTGACTCGAACGCAGCCCGATCCATCGCACCAGCTCCTTGGCGGCTCACTCGTACAAACACGGCATGACCCATGGCTATGCGGTAAAACTCCCACAGGTAAAATCCACGCTGACAAAATTAACGTACTCAAATCCGCTACACCACGACAGTTACTTGCTTAAGGAGCGGCTCATCAGTAATACATACTGCTCATAAATGCCCTACTCCTAGTGGCTCATCTATAAAAACGCACAAAATGGCGATCATAAACCACACCGAATTTTCACATTCAATTAACTTACCAATAGAGCACTAAAATTTGACAATGGTTCCGGACGCCTTAGAGTGTTGAAAGGGAAAAAAGGATTGCCTTCTCGTTCCTGTACTCCACCACACCCAGTACTAATCAGACAATCGTACCAACTCAAAATTATTCTTTCGCTCCCTAGCGGCCTATTCTCAAAATACAAGATGCCGTTCCAGAATAACTTCTCATCTTTGCATTTAAATCCAGCAATTACAATGCTATTACAAAATATCAAGCTGGAAAGTATCACATCAGAACAATTTCCTAATAAAAATTATCACTTTCTTAGAATAATTCTCAAATCTAATTCGCTCCGAGAGTGTTCCGTTCTAACCGCAAGGCGCCAAGATATTTCACAACATGCGACTTGCACGCTCGATTCAAGTCAAATCACGCCTGTCAATGTTTTTCTAGCCTACTAATTTCTGTTTGTTTATATTTTAATTTACAACAACATATGCTAGAAATCAGTCTTAAAATTTATTACGGTAAGTTGTTATGTTAATTGAAGAAGTGATGAGAAAATTGACATTACTTAAATTATAACCAATCGGTGTAGCTTTAGTAGAAGAATGTGCATAAGGATAAAGGAGAATGTGGGTTGTACATCTAGAATGGTCTAAGGGAGAAATTGAAGGAGAATTACTTCTTTACAAACAACTGATTGAAAACGAAGTGAAATTTTACGCATATTTTCGGATGAACAGAAAATATTTTGTTACTTTACTGAGAAAGTGAGCCCATTACTTATAAAACATTACTAACTAAGCCCATTGCTCCCAGTTTTGTTGTAATAGTACCGCAAAATATCTAAAACCACTCATCGAAACTGCTTATTGCTTTGCTCGAGATAGAGAGCTCATTACTTATGAAACATTAATGTAGCGGTCCAGCTACGAAATATAGGCAAGCAAAAGTGTCGTCACGAATAGTTGCTTACAGAACAGAAACCCGTTTGCCCTTACAACTCCAAAGTACGTTCTGGCGCAACTACCCTACCATAGAGCGCGCTGTCCAAGGAACAAACGATGTACAACGTTTTCAACACCACTAATAATCGGTTAGTAATGACTCATCACCAATTATATCAGTCACTACGTAGATTCGCTTTTGTGTATCTGTTGCATATGTAAATATATCTATACCTTTGAAAACATATTTATTATTTCATCACTGTTTTATTAGTCTTTATCCAGTGTAATACGATACGGATAATAGAACCTGCTCTGGCACTCTCGGAGCCTAGACGGCTATGTAACATCATCAAACTGTTAACACTCTTTAGTATGAGTCGTGAATTATAGACAGACTAGTTGCGGTTAACTTATTTAACACCAACCTGCTAAAGTCCATCATTTCTGTGCTTAAAATTCTTTTAGGTGAAATAACCCTTGCTGAAATGAAAATTATTTCAATTCATCAGACAGTTAAAATATATAAACTTTTAGACAAACTTTCATATATTATTCTTTAAACAATTCGAGTAACATTCTTATAGAAAATTCGTTATATTCTTTGTATTCAAGAAATCTTTCGCGTAATTATTTCATTAACCCATTCATTTGCTATATCACTATTGTACTTCCTATCTCATTATTGTACAAATCTGCTATTCATCCCACGATTCGCCAGTCGACGAGGCTCGAAGACAGGCACTAGACATCCGTAACCCATTGATAGACATTAGCAGGCCAAATTGGAGATTTTATGGTGGTGCCATTAATTCACGAATAAGAATAATTCAATTTAAATACGTTCCTTCTTTTTTTCTCTATCTAAATTTACATAAATTTAACTCTGCGCGAAATATTGATTTGTTAATAGAATTATAATTAGCCCAATTTATGTTGTGTTTATTTCATGGCTGTGTGTACTACTATCTTTTTGAATAAGATAAGAGTCTACAACTAAAACGTAAAACTATAATCAGTCACCGGTTAGTGTTATATAACAAATAAAGCTTAATGCCAGACGTAGAACATTTTTAAACTTATGGGTTAAAAATAAAGCGATTAATCAATAAGGATTGGTGCGCGGCAAAATTATACAGCATTCTTTCTGCCGGCTATGAATAATAGAGCTAGCTTAGGTTAGTTAGTTAATCGTTCTGTAAATAGTGAGTTAATTGTTCTGTAGTTGCATCCATTGTTAGTCAATAATATTGATACTTAAGTTATACTTGGAATTGTGTGATTATATTTCGTCGTGTGCTTTCATCAGTAAAACCCCGGTTTGTTAGATTGCTTATGAATAAAATAGCAAAAATCAGTAGAAATTAGCAGTTTATTATCGATAGACTATAGTGCGATGTATTTCCTGTTTCGTAGATACGCTTAAAGGAAGAAATTCGCACAGTTGTGAGCAGTCACAGTCGTTGACTATTTTCTACTAAAAGTGGTAAGTTTTAGTTTTAATGCAGTCCTCGTGTGCTCCCGATTTATTATTACTAGGCCACGGGCGCATATATACCTTACATGTTGATAATACGCCCAGAGTAAAAATAAGTATAAAGAGAGACTTCATGTGACCACAGAAAATAAAGATGTTATCAGTTTAGTTAAAAAATCTCTGCAATTCTAGGGAATAATGAAGTTTGTGTCTATTATCCATAATTAGTAACCGATACGATGGGTTCCGTGCCGTCAAAGTTTTGCAACGTAAAAATATAAAACAAAAAAAAACAAAACACTGACATTTTAAACAGTCTAGCATTCTAGGGCTAATTCGTTTGCGCATGTATAACCCGGCCCTTAGCGGTTAATCATCATTGTAAACAGCCCACAAGAGACCAAAATTTGTGACGTGAACTAATCAGAACGCAGAGATTTGATGACGTAAACGTTGAAGGTGAGGATAAGCATACGCAGACGGCTAAACCCGGGAATGCAAGACGGTATAAAATGCCCAGTGAAACTTTTGTGTTCCTCTACTAGCGTGACTACAATTTATTTCAAATCAATGGAGGATACAACACATGTAAAAAAATACAATACATGTGTTTTATCTTACCAAAGATGAATTTTTATCTATGATTTTTTAGCTATTCCTCGATGAGGAAATACTCATTCGTCAAGTGAAAAAATGGTTCATTGCTAAAGTAATATTTCTCGCTGCGTTGACTAAATCACAGAGCGGGACAATCATCAAAAAAGTAAATTAAACGGAAAAAATGGTCTCTGGCGAAAAGCACTTTATGAACCCGCACGAAGCATATCTAAGAATCGGCAAGAATGTGACCAAATTAATTGAAATAAATCCTAATATTTATACAAAACGTATGATACAAACAGTGATTCCTACACTTTAAAGCAAGTGGACACGAAATCACAAATCTGTGGAAATTAAGACACAACAGGATAATGCCCGTCCTTATAAAAACTGGATATAAGGACGGATATAAGAATATTTCCTTATCTTTCAACGACCGGAAGTTGGAACCAGAAATGACCATTTTTCTGGACCAGAAATGAATTTGTTCCAACCGGAAATACAATGTATACAATGCAACATCTACAGACACAACATGTGTTTGATGTAGATATACAATGTCTATAAAAATCCAACTTGTGTTCTATGTAGTCTATACAATCGAATATTTATACGTACTAAATTAATATAAGTGTGTACTTAACTTAACCATGATAATTATGATTTAGCATTTCTTCTAGAAGTATGTTATTTCTAAAATGCAAAAAAATATTTAAAATTTCGCGGTATGTTTAATAAATTGGTGGGTTCTGTGCATGTTTAAAACTTATGAAAATAAAAACAAAATCATTGTTGCAAGTTTTACTTTTTGGAAACGTAGTCCACAATTTGAGGAAGCCTGAAGCATTTTGCTGAACTGCTAATGTTTTGTCCTTCATATTTCGTTTTAAAGAAAATCATAATTTAGGAAAATATATAGAGTTGCTCTAAACAGTTTT
Source organism: Adranes taylori (assembly GCA_009867245.2). NCBI lineage: Eukaryota > Metazoa > Arthropoda > Insecta > Coleoptera > Staphylinidae > Adranes > Adranes taylori. The sequence continues at coordinate 6,422 of WYDF02286366.1, forward strand.
TGATCGCTTTTTTATAGGTCAAAATCGGTTTAGAATATTAAATTGAATAATTAAATTGACTTATAAAAAATTATTCCACATTGTCTTCTTATTGTTATTGCTATCAAAATTGTATATATCATGAATAACTAATCATTTATTAAATTAACATCATTCTATCGACAGTCATAAAACACTTTTGAAAGGCTGTGCTTTATAAGTAATATTGTTTTTGAACTTTCTTTTCATAACTTAAGAAAAAGATATTCCATATTGATCGTTTGTACTATAGAATTAAAATGATTTATTTCAAGTTAAACGTAGCGAAGAAAATAAACACTTACGAAAAGCACAGGTGGACACCTTGAAGCCATAACTCCTTCTTTACACCATCTTTTCAGTCTTTTAGAAATCTTTCGTAATGGAAGAAGAGCGAACTTGCAAATTTCATTAAAATTAATTGAGATTTAGTCGAACGGTTTGTTTGCGCCTTCACGTCTTAGGAAGCTACTACATTTCCTTACAGGACAGAATTTCAGTTTTTTACTCTACTCTATTCTACTCGAAGGTAATACATTGTTATCATAAGAGAAAAATATTATCAGATTGTAATAAATCCGGACGTTTTGAGACGATAGGAAGCTAAATCTATAATTTTTGAATTGTTATTTATGAATATGTGCTTATGTATCTCTTGTGTTTTGGGTTCTATTTTTAGGTCTTTTAAAAAAGTTTTTATTTGGTTGTAATATGAAAAAAAAATTTCAACAGAAATTTTTCTTTATCCTCCCCACACCTCCTGCACATGAGTTCTTCTGTTAATCCCTTCGTGTTAAGGTGCTTAATCAGATAGTTGTGTCTCGTAATGAGACTTACTACAATTCTCATTTTTTTCCTCCATAGGTTCGGTATCTTTTTCTGGTTCCACCCATATATACACATACACATACAAAGATACATTTTTCAAAATTCACTTATTCCTACATTTCTGTGCTACAGGTAGTTAGAATAAATTTCTTCGTAACAGTTTTTGTAAGCGTGGTGCATCAAGACTTACGGGGAATGTAATACTTTTAGAGGACAAACTAAAGTGAGGGGGGCTTCCATAAACGGCTTTCGCCTGGTAGCAAAACAATTTTTTAGACCGCAACAGCAATTGAATATTGAATTTTCTTATAATTAAAACTCTACCTACGTATACTATAGCATCGTGATGTCTACCGCACAAATGTAAGTCTTTTATTATATTTTATTTAATAGTTTGAAAATCTCAAAGAAATTAATTTCAGAATTTATTCTTGTCACTAATTTTCACAAACAAAAATATTTTCAGACAAAAAGGTTAAAACTTATTAACCAGTGAATTGGTTAATTTTTGTTGGTAGTTATTTCATTTACTAGATAATCGGTATTAAAATTTATCGCATGCTATTATTTCTTTTTATGAATTTATTAAATAAAAATAATATTACGTCTCATGTTTTAATGTGTTAAACTGACCCAATTTAATTCTGAATTACCCAATTAATAATATTGACGAAATAAATTACTAAAATTATTTAATTAGGAAAACAACGGTGCCCCTACTCTAAAATAGCTTAACGTTCGCAAGCATGAAAATTGAAACGAAAATGTTGATACCGTTAGGATAAGAAAATTTGTTCACGAAACTATATTAATGATATTAAACTTTCAAACAAATCTTTCTGAAGAAGCAAAGAACAGATTCAAGTATATTGAGTAACACGAAGATTGTCCAGTCTTTAAAAAAGAATAAAGATAAACTGGTTCCCCTCGGACTATCAGGTAATTCTTTATTGAAATATAGTTCTTGCGAAAAATTTTATATAGGTATAAAAACAGAAGGTTTGAAGTAAGATATCAGGACATCTGAATGCGATTGCATTGAATCGTCCTCAGAAATAAATTTTATTATGTTTGATTACGTAAAAAATTTCTTGTTCCAGCTTAAATCTGTAATTTTTGGTGGATTTTAGCATCATGAATATGGTTATATAAAAACATTTTCTTACTCTAACTTTATCAACTTTTAAATTCTAAAGGTGCAGCTAACTTATTGTTATGTAAATCACATTTTGATTGTTTTCTTATTTATGTTTAAATTTTCTTCAAATAGTCTCACAACGACATAGTTTTAGTATCGAAATGCAACACATTTTCTTTTTTTTTTTTGTTTTTCAAATATCACTTTTTGTGAGTTGGGGCACTGTTGTTCTCCTAATGAAACAATTACTCCAAATTAGTTGAACCTGTTATTGTTTCTTTTATTAAATGTATATTTTTTTATCCTTTTTTATAGTCGAGTGGGTTAAATCAGTAAATTTGGGATATATCTATCTCGAAAAAAATTGATCCCTCTATAGTCACAACAAAAAAAAATGTGTCACCTTGAAGATGAAAATATCCATGAATTTTCCATACACCTATATATACTTATGTACAGTATGTATAACTATATACATATATACTTATGTACATAAGTGGTACTTACGTCAGTTAACGGTAGTAACAGTACACTCAAAAAAATGCCCTATTCATTATAAATTCTCTTCATAAATAAAATGTTGTAGTTATTTAATATAATAAGCAAGAACAAATATTATAATCCAAAAATAGAGTGAACACGAGTGAGGTAATTAGAACGGAATAAAATTAATAACATTTAGTAAAAAGCCAATTCTGTGCTTTTTATACTAGAACCGTCTCTTTAGGGCAGAGAAAAATAAAAGCTTCCAATTGATTGAATCAGAAAATTCTAAACCGAGTTGCGCGGTAGCGCGTGGAATCAATTTGTTTGCCATTAGTCTATCGGATGAAAACTTTTTTTTTAGTTTGGCGACAAAGTTGTATGTTTTCTTCTTTTCTTAAAAACAGCTATATAAATTGCTTTTCTGATGTCATCAATATACATTTTAACTTTTAGGTATGTCAAACTACTGACAATTGAACAACGGGAATGAAATTTTTAATTGTGTTAGTTGGTTAGAAGATATTTATGTTTATGTAATATCAAATATAATTTACTTATTGTTATGTAGGTAATTATATAGCGTTATTTATAAACGCGTAATAATATTTATTTAAATAAATACATAGTAATTAAGAGTAATTTAATAAAAACAAGTAATTAATATAAAATACAAAATACATAATACACAAAGTAAATGCATTTCAAATCAACGAAAACTAGGAACCAATATACGTATGAAGACAAATTATTGTAAAACACTAAAACAAAAAAAAAAGGAAATCAGGTTGTTTAGGGTAAATTAAATAAAACTTGTGGGACCTAAAAATCACCTACCCATTAATCCCCCGAACTCACCATTTCCTAGTATTTACCAACGGCGCGGACACCTCTGCTGTCCGATTTGCCATGGCCTAAGATCGCTCTTGAATCTTTTTTTGACTAATTTCTAAAATAGCAATCTGCCGTGCAATGCTGATGCCTTTCATGCTATAGTTTTATCAGTTGCTTAATTTGCGCATAAACTGATTTGATATGATTGGAACTGATTTGATCTGATTTGATCTGATTTGATCTGATTTGATCTGATGAGAATCAAAGTCCTATGTTTTATCGTACCTGAGACATTTCAAGTAGATTCTTAAGCTTCAAACGTGGCAACGCCGATCCCTATACAATGTGGCAACATGGAACTTTTTTGTTCGACGCATAATATAAGGTACTATATGTATTCTAAATTTCAATCTCCTAGTTTGAATAAGAAATTTCTGAACAAAAAAAATGGCTCCTGTTTATGTGATATTCAGGAAGACCGCTGAGCTAGTTACAATCCATCCGTACTCACAGCCATGGAGCCTCCGGTAATAATACTTTTGGCCCAAAGTAGCACTTTGGTCAATTAAAATTGGCCAAAAGTATTGTTATCGGAGCCTTCTTGGGTGTGATGATGGATGGATTAAAACCAGCTCAACGAGATCCGAGAACATCACATAAACGGGTGCGCCGACTCCTCTTGGGGTTCGGTCTACCAGCGTCGTAGACGTGTGCTTCTTTGTGGGTTTAAAAAAATATATATTACTCTTTTTTAGCTCTTTTTTTATAACGATTTTTATAACGCGTGTTGGATCCAAGAAAGAGTTTTGCTGGGTTATTTCTGAACTAGGCAAATTTTTTTACTTACAAAAATATATTTTGTGGACGGATGCTCCTTCCCCTGCCGTGTACTACCAAAAATTCTCCTTTTATCTGATTTATGTAAGAGACTAAAATTTACGGTTAAGACTATAAAAAACTCAAGAGATTGACTGATCTTGAGCAAAATTGTTCTTAACCCAACTGATTCAAAAATTTTACTTGGCTAAATATATTTTTACATTTAATCATAGTAAAGCACACACAGCATCAAAACAAATTATTCATTTAAAATGGGATCGGTTAAAGACAAACCCGTTAATATAATAAAGTTTGTTTTTAATGTTAATTATTCTAAAACTCATTTTATATCAAGTAAAATATTAATATTGGCAGACAAGGAAGCTATTTATTTTCGTTCACACAAATATGAGTATGAGAAGCAGTCGTTATTAGGAAAAACTCTAATACGAAGCTGATCGCTTCAATTCTATTTTCGTACATTCCAAACCAGCATAAGGAAGAGTTAATAATCTTGTAATGAAAACAAATTTCGATTTATGATGTAGAGATTCCCTCTGATGATTTCTATAATTAATTTCGTGTAGATCATTTTCCAAACGCAAATAATCATATGTATGTTTCGTTTTGTAAACATGTTGGTTTTGTGGTGAATTTAAAAATAAGTTCTGTATATTTAAAGATTATATTTATTTAAAATAGAACTTGAATATTGGAAACTATTAAAAATTATCGTGATATTTTAGGATTTTATAATAAAAGTTTTCTATAAGTTCTCTAGCTTATTAGAAGTGTAATATAATATCATTCAAATTTTTTATCCATTCCCATTTAAATTTTGAAATGATAACTAATTTAGATTATGGAAACATATTTGAGAAATTTCAGATAAATATGATAACGCTGAAAAAATTTAAACTATTTATTTCTATAAGTTCTGGAGTAGATGATTTATGTAGTTTAAATAGTCCCAACTCAAGATAGTTAAATTCTAGGAAAAGTTTTAGTAGTTCCTCATTATTGCTAATTAGTTATAAATATTCTATTTATTACTAGGAGTCATATAAAAACGTGTTTACCCTCAGTAAGTACATTAAACGTTACGAAAAACTTTGAAGACATTGGGGACAGCCGCTTTCTTCAAAGGCTCAATGTAGGTGCGATTTAACGCATGGGTTAAGCAAGGCGCTTCAATTATGATCTGTTCTATAACTAGAGAAGCTACGGTAGGGGTCGCGCTACTAAATAAATGCAATTTCTTTACACTGCTATAGCCAGTTCAATGTAGAATTTCGAAAATAGAAATAATAACTAATTATTACCCTTTCTTGTTTCAATGGTTGATAGCGGTCATATCTTATTGATTTTTGATCTACTATTTCTGAGAATTTTAGAGGAAGGCTGCTTCGATTCGATGCTTCTTGAGCTTTTAGTCACGTGGATCTACCACCACATACGAAACACCTGGAATGTATCAGCGGCGAAATTCGAATATAAAAGGCCAACGCGGTCTAATATCGAGGAGACTCAATTCTGAGCTGCCATCTCCGTTAGTGGGCTCAGCAAGCGATTATCGCGCATCTCGGAGTCAGATTATGCAATTACCTGATTAGATCTATTTGTTAGTCAGTGAGCGATTATCGCTGCCAGGAGAATGGTTTGCTGGTGGAAGTAATGGGTAGTGTGGGATGGGAAGAAGAGGAAAGAACGGAAAAGATTCTCCTCCTTCATTCTCCAAAGTTTATGTTTATTTTAATTTTTAGACTGAGAAGAATATTTGTTTCCTAATTTTGTATTTAGTTTAAATTATTTTAAGGTGAATTGTATAATGCCAATAAAGGTTCATTTATTATTATCTATGATCAAAATCTAAGTATTTATGTAAGTATCAAACTAAGTATTACACAACGTACTATGTACTTCTGTACACTCGTTCCATTTTCTTATCTTCATTCCTCTTTTCTCTTTTCTCTTTCTCGCCGTTATATTTATAACTCTTTCTGAATGCATGATGGCCTATTTCCTGAATCCAATGCCGATGAGAACAACGCCAAAGAGATCCATCTAGCTTCGGGCCTGCTGCGCATGGCGACTTACGCCCTCGCGGCCAACTTCACAACTGTGAAGCCAACGAGAAGATTCATCTCCTACACCCAGTTCGCTGATTCCTCTAACAGCTCCAGGGGACGTTCCGTTTCCACCGTAATATAATTTGCTCTTGAATGAGATTCAGTGTTGGGTTATGAATTCGTTATTTTTCTAATCTTATAATAAAGTACTTAATTTCTTATTTGATAAACACAGGAAGGCAATAACAAGTTTCAATAGTTTGCTTGATTTTTCTAGTATTTATAACTTCAAAAATATAGCTCGAAGCGCGATTTTAAATGAATGACAATAATGTTGATTCTCAACATAATTCAAAATTTGTTAGGCTGATCCATTTCTCTTCTTCCATTCAAAATAATATAGCAAATAAAGCGCGACGAACTAAATATGATTGTGTATATTATATTGTATTAGATTTATTCATCTATGAGTACGGCCCTAGAATGAACTTCTCCTCTGTACCAACGGCGTTGAAGTTGACAGGATTAAATAAATGATTGTTGGTTGAAAAATATGTAGATGAAGTCGAATTGAGCATTGGCAGATGTAGAACGATGCGCATACGTAGTAGGATTTTTGTAGATATGCGCGCAGATGACGAAATGCACTGAAACGGTATGATAATTGAACTTTTTGCTGTTGGATTATAATGCTGCGGATATTGACTAATAATTGGCGTTGACATAATGAACTTTGTCCTCTGCCGAAGTAATTTCATTTGACGCATAATAAAAGGTAATCTGTGCAAATAAAATTTCAACCTCCTAGTTTTAAAACTGAATTTCTAAATAAAAGGATTAATTTGAAGTCTTCCCAAAATTATGATATGGACTAATATGGACCCTCCACTGATAAGAAGATTTAGTAACTTCCAAAAACACCATCATAAACGTAAAACATTTGATAAAACAAATTTTCTAAATAAAATGATTAGGTTGAACCCCTCCCAGAATTTTATCGTGGATCCGACAATGATAACAACATTTTTAATTCCAAAGATTGAACCCTCCACCCCTCCCAAAATTATAATGTGGACCCGCCACGGATAACAATATTTATTTCAGTTAGAAGCATTCCCAACTTCCAAATTGATTTTTAAATAAAATCTATGAAATTTAATGAACGCTCAACAAAACAGCCATTGTGTTTTCTGCGGCCCTGGTACATTTGTTAGACATTTATTTTTTAAACCAATCCTGGTAGTTTTTTTATGGAATTTAATACTTTTATTTTTCAGTCTAGTTAGTTTTTTATTGTGGCGGTACTCTAAGATACGTGGCTATGTAGGAGTAAATAGGTATTATGTACAAAATATTTTGTTTTTTTATCAAACATATGGTATATAAGTGCTGACGTATGCTCATACATATGTATGTATGCATACGTTTGATAGACGAACGCCTATGAAACTTATATGTGTTATTCAGTAATAATGCGTATCTGCATATTTCGGTTACCATAGTAACCAGTGGAGAGTTTTTAGATATTAGGAGCTATATCTTCGGAACCATAAGAGCTGGACCCCTCATGTGTGCTATCATTGTAAATAAAATCACTATCAAAATGTATAAAAATATGCAGGGTGTTATTTAAAAGTTTTTTGCAAAAAACTTTATTGCTCAAAATCAGTTACTTACATATCAGTTTGATTACATATAGGGCACTGGTGAATTATTTCTATCCCACACTTAACTCACAGCAGAGTAATAATTTCTCTAGCTGCTGTTTCAGATGTTGTAAAATTAGTATACAAAGAATGAACAATAATACTACTAATTAATGTTTTTGGTTAAGATCATTGGATTTACATATAATCTATATACAATGTTAAGATTAATCATTTATTATAATTGAAGTCTTAATCGCTACTATATTTAAAGGTGATGATGTGATTAAACATGCTTTATTAATACAAAATTTTACTTAATTTGTTGTATACCATAAAATTCCTGATAATTTTACGAAGAGATTGAGGTACGTATGATCATAGTACGTTTAGTTTAAAGAAAATAAAACATTATCTACTTTTCGTATTACAATTTGTTTTAATAAGCATATAATATTAATTTATAGGTGAGTAATATATATTCATTTTAAAATGATGACAATAACTGTTAAATGCGAAATTATGTGCGCTTCTTACATTATAAATGATAAAAATATGAAACTTTAATAATATCTTATTACTTTAAAAATACACGTATGATGATGGTGCGTACCCCAACCGCTTCGTAAAATTATAAATAATGATATACTACAAAATTAAAGGAAATTTTGTATTAACGAAGCATGTATAAGACACCATCATCTATTTAAAAATTCGTGGGCGTGATCGACACCCCATCTTGGATGTACTAGAACTCCTACGTTTTATTTTGTCTTGCATAAGACAAAAGTTGGATCTTTTAATCTTGACTGTCACCTTAAAACTTGTCTATTGAATTCATTTAGCACAATAGTTGTTTAGGGTAAATTAATCAAAATTAGTATAACCTATAAATCTCCTACCACATAAATCGCCTACCTATAAATTCCCTGGTCCCTATATTTTCCTACAGTGCGGATTTCTTTGCTTTCCGCTTTGCCGCGGGCTGCGGGCGCTCTTGACTCTCTTTTCGACTAATTTCTAAAAGAGGACTATGGCGTGCGAAGCTTGCCTTGGCCTTCTGAATTCGCCTATGCATGAATTCGATTACTCATTAATTCCCTGGTTCCCAAACTTGCCTACGGCGCGGACAGCTCCGTCGTCCGGTTTAGCGTGGCCTGCTGATTTTTTAGACTAACTTTTCCCCACTGCCGTTTTTGAGTCACCTTTTCCCGCGTCGGGAAAACGTGAGTCAAAAACTGAAACCCCTGGGTCTTACACGTGTCCCCAAGGTTTATTTTCTTAACTTTCATAGGAACTGAGATACTTCATGTAGTACAATAGCCGTTTTCGAGAAAATGGATCGCAAATTTTACAAAACAAAAAACAAATACGTTAAATTATAATTTTAGAAAAAATGTTTCAAATGAAATTGAACGATATTTTGGTACCCTATACAATATAGTTTATTCAAGAGATATATCGAAAAGATTGTAAAATTTTAAACATAATAGCAAGATACTATATGCGGTCAAATGTTCTAATTATAAAATATTTAGGGCAGAATTTTTTTAAAGGTATAATTAACCCGATTCTAAGTCGTCCGTTTTATTAAACTCACTTCATCCCTTAAATATTAAAGTATCTTTCGATACAAGAAATTTTTTAAAAATTACTGCGTAATACCCTGTATATATGTTAAATTGTGATTTTAGAAAAACAAAATTTCTAATAAAATTAAAGGGGCTTTAGGTAAACTATAAAACAAAGTTTATTCGAATGTCCTATGTTTTATAGCTTTTGAGATATATTGAAAAATATTTTCAAATTTTGAACGTGGAAACGCCGCGTTCTGTACAAGGCAGAGACATGTAACTTCTTTTGTTAGATGCAAAATATCAGCCAGTATATGTATGCAAAATTTCAGCTTCCTAGTTTAGAAACTGAATTTTATGTGAAAAAAGAAATAGCGCATTTACGCCATATTGGATTTATAAAAAAATTAAAAATACACTTTTGCAGAACACTTATGTGTACCTGTGTACCAAATTTCATGCAAATCGGCCCAATAGGTTAGGAGTAATTCTTGAACGTACAGCCATACGTACGTACATAGGTCTATACGTACAAACACCGAGAAATACGACTAAATTTTTGAAAAAGAAAAAATATTTTCCAAAAATAATTTCATATTGTCGTAAATTGTTCCTTGTGTCTCCTCTTCGAACTACGTATAAATTGTTTGTACTGATGTGACTTCAAGAGACGTACTAAAGTGAAATAGAAAAAATTGTCAATCATGAATCCTATATTTTTCATATATCTGTACGTATTACCAGTGGCGTACCTAGAACTTTTGCCGCCCGGGGCGGTCTCCAATTTGCCGCCCTTTCTAAGTCAATCAATTGGTG
>WYDF02286377.1:0-30394 GCA_009867245.2 Adranes taylori
AAAATCATTGCTCGAAAATGTTCTCTATTTAAATCCATTTTTATTGAATTCTAAATAATTCTGAAAATTTGCAGTAATGAAACGGTTTGATATATTTACAATGTATCACTTTTGTTTGACAACTGATAGATCAAACTTCGTGACGCTTTATAGGTTAATAATTGCTTAAGTATAGTATTGCCACATCCCAAAATTTTAACAGCATTCCTCGTATAACACTTTTAGTTTCATCTATTTGGAAAATTCTTCTCGATTCCCTTATTGAACTATCATCTCATTACAACATTGACTGTTAAATGTAAGTTGGTTAAATTCTATCAATAAACGTAAGATAATCAATACTTAAATTTATAATTATTTCTAATGATAGATACTTTTCAAAGGAAATCATGGATATTACTAAGGAACTATGTTTATTTAAATTTCCCAGTGTCTTCAACAGCTGATGAATGGGAGAAATAAAGAATACATTTTTCCATTGTTGGAATTTTCCAAATTGTTTTGGGGCGATCAACGGAAAACATGTGATTATCAAACGACCTCCTGTTCCTGGCTCAACATTTTACAATAATAAAAAAGCCAATAGTATTATATTGTTCGCAATGGTTGACGGTGATTATTACTTTACATACGTCGAGATTGGAGCAAATGGACGAGCAAGTGATAGCGCAATATTTCGGAACAGTGTCTGAAAAATGCGTTATTGTTGGAGATGATGCATTTCCGTTACGGACAAACCTAATGTAGCCCTATAGCAAAACGGGACTCAATTTTCTGAAAAATTATTTAACTACCGTCACCGCACGCTAGAAGGATTGTGGCGAATGTGTTTGGTATACTGGTATGGTGATTCAGAATATTTTCCAAACCAATAGATTTTAAACCAGACACAATAGATACAAGTGATTTATGTAGCATGTAGTCTACACAACTGGCTAGCTAAACTAATTCAAATACCTATATTCCTCCACAAGCAGTTGATTTAGAGGATTTCAACAACGGTAATGTTATTTTCGGGGAATGGAGCGAATATGTGAATAATTTAGAGCCCGTGCATCATACAGGTAACAATAACTATAAATGAGCTGCAGAGGATGTTATGAATGAAAATCTTTTACCATGGCAGTGGAATAAAGTTGGTGTAACTATATAAAAGTACGTACTTAATACATATCTTTAAACAATTGTAGTAGGGGCAGGTTCGGACATGGAGCACCTCCGGACAAATCGAATTTACCGCCTTAGATTGCTGGCACACCGGAAATTTTAACAATACATATCCTTCTACAATAGTAGTGCTGTGGTACGTTAACATTAAACAACTTCGACTGTGCAAAGCTATTTATTTAAAAAAATTCAAAAACAGGATTTCTCCTGTAACTTTTAGTTCTGGCATCGTAAGCTTTCACAGTTTCAAAACGACATTAAGGTAAGATTTCTCCTATTTATACTTATATATAAACGTCTATCTTTGTCCGTCTGTCTGGAACACTTTGGATACTTATATATATAAACGTCTAGCTTTGTGAGGAGTAGTATTCTGATTTAAATCTCAAATTTTGTAATTACATTTAAATAAAATAAGACCTGGTAATGGATAGTCGTTTTACGACGGGTTATCATCTAGTCTTAGATATTAATATGTTTAGCGATACATAACCTCATAAAACAACATCTTTAAACCATGTGCGAATTTATATTTTGTCACATAAATGTTTTTAAAAGAATGGGGCATGTTCGGACAAACTAAGTGGGACAGCTTCGGATTGTCCGAATGTACCTCGCATAACAAAAAAAACATACTGTCCAGAGAAATCCTGAAAACCTCATCTTCACGGTTCAATTCATTTTCTAGGATGGTCCGTAAATACATTAAAAAGAGAAATCGCCCTGATATTCTGAATGACGTTCTGAAAAAGGCTGTTAGACCGTGCTCGATCACCAAATGTCGATTCGTATGGAAAGTGCTTTTAATATTCCGAAGTCAACCCTTCATGACCAAGTTGTAAAAATGAAGAGAAAGAAAAACGTAACCGACTCGGGAAATGAGAGCAATGCTTCAGCTACTAAAAGATGGCCTTAGTACAAGTTTTTCTCTTTTTCTGAACATAGGAAGTATCAATAGCCAAATTTTGTAGAATGAAATAAATACTAGAACAGCGCAAAAAATGACACGAATATTTCAGAAGAATTTTGCACCGTCTTTGGTGAAACCACATCTCACCGAACGTACTCAAATACAATCCTAACCTATTGAAACAATATTATTCTTATCAAGATATAAAACATCTCCAGATACAGACGAGAAATCACCTCAAGAAATTCCAGCTAGATGCTTTTCTTGCGGAAGAAGAAAGAATAGGATGACTACTATAACATGTACCAATATAAAACGCCGAAGCCGTAGCGGTATGGATAAGTTGCATGACTTCCACCGCAGAGTCCCGGGTTCCATCCCCAGCATAGACAATGGTTTACGTTGTTGATTGAATCTAGGCAACACACGATACGAGGTCTGTAATTATAGGAGGAAGGTAACTATAATTTATCATGCACATCTATAGGGGTAGATGTAAAATTTCGGTCCAGTATGTGCGGGTTGGCACGCACTATAAAGATGTCTTTACGAGTTAATCAATAAAGGTTGGTAAAGACGAAATTATCTGATATCCTACTTATCAGCGTCGATGGCAGAGGCTTGACGTTAAACCATATAGTCGGTAATAAGCCAAAATAGACAGAAACAGGCCGACTAGAAATAAGCATATAACAGACCAATGTAAAGGGCCTGCTTGTAAGGAGCATTCGAGAAACATAACATATAACGAATGAAAAAACAATGAACTTACAGTAAGACATAATTTACTATTTTTGAATTTTATATAATATATAGTTATTCTTATACTTATTATTCATTCGTTTTGTGTTTATTTTTCTTATTTTTAAGTTTATATATATGAGATTGTTATTTGTTTTTTCTTTTTCGTTTATCTATGTTCTATAAACTTTATGTTATATGTTATACAATTATATATTATATATATATATATATATTTATATTATATATATATATATTTATATAACAAAATTTGACATTTAATTCCACATATTAAATGGCACAAGAAAAATTACAATGAACATAAATAAAAATAATAAATTCTATTGAATCATGTCGTTGTTCAGACAAATCAGAATACTACTACTCCTCACAAAGCTAGATGTTTATATATAAGTATAAAAAGCGTTCCAGACAGACGGACAATACGAATACATTTTGACAAAGCTAGACGTTTATATATAAGTATGTGTTTTGTTTTATTTTATTCCCAATAAACTTATTAATAAATATTCTATTAGTTTTCTTAAGTTTTGATTGTCTCACGCTTCATATTATGCGTGGCGTATAAAATACATCGCGCGACTTGTTAATTACAGCAAATTCGCGCGACAACTTAAAGGTTAACTAACAATATAGATTGTTTGATTTTAGCTGTCACAGTAGATAATTGCGTATTCTAAAACTGTAAAAAAAAAAATACTCGGTACAATGATATATCATATGTTATAATTATATACTCAGTTAACAATGTAAATCGATAATTAAATAACGTTTGCACGCTCAAGAGAATTAAATACATCACTTTGCTAGGCAGTGAAACAATTGCTAGATATCTAGATATTATAAGTGCATTCTTTTGCTAACTTGGATAATATTGGCGTTCTTTCGTGAAAGATTAATTCCCCTTCCACATCAACCGGAGATTTGGATAAAAGTCTAAGAAATCGATATATTTTGTAGATAAGTTATGATTACTTGTTAGAGGTTTTGTTGATATAAACTAAACAAAATTTACTTAGAAACCCATTTTATAAAAAATAGCCACTAAACAAATAAATAAAACAAATTGAAAATCTACAATTAATATAACATGGAATACATACAAATTGGTGAAAAAAGATATCGCATGAGTGTTGTTAATGTGGATAGTGGTATTATTTAGTATAATAAGTTAGTATAGCAAATACGAATACATTTTGTTTTGTAGTGACTGAATCTGGACACTTCAAGTGATTAACAGATATTGTGGCTGGACCTTGAACTGAATCTGAAGATGTGGTCTATTAACATACACTGTGGATGGAACTCGAGCTAATTTTGATCACAAAGACTTTTGGACACTGATACCTTGGCTTTAATAACAGCCTATGAGTCCCATAGTGAGAAATATTTAAATTATAAAAAGAAGAATGAAGTGTGGAAAGTTATTTCTAGTGAATTAGAAACTTTAAATATCTTTAAAGCTGCAGAAAAGTGTGAAATAATTTATTGACAGTGTATCGGGCGCATTGAGTCCAGAAGTGATAGAGGAACAACCAAAGTTATGTTTATGGCACAAATGGATGAACTGCTTGGGTCAAAACCATCTAATTCTTCCAAATATTCCGTAGACTCTCTCGACGAATTGAACTCCGTGATCAATGACAATAGTAAAAATAATACCGAAAATAATTGTGAAAGAGAAGAAATATAAAATGAAAGTTTGAGTGAAGTAGAAATAAATGTGACACTAAGCCGAAAGTATGTTACACCTAGATCTTCAAAACAAAAACGACATGAAGAACGAATGAAAGCAATCAATAGAAGGACTGAGATTGAATAAAGAAATGTTAAAGTATTTGGAGATTATGTAAATTTTTAAAAAAATTTAACAGTTTATTATTAAAAATACAAATTTAAGAATTAAGAAACATAGCATTAAAAACTTGCTGTCTTTTATCTATTCCCCTTTCATTTTCTTGCATTTCTAGTATCCGATGGCATTATTAAAAATGCCATCGTCTATTCCTTCAAATTCATTATCCTAAATTTATCCCATTATCCCAGGAATTCCCAAATTCCTGGCAAGAAGCTTCACTCATACTAATCCCCAAGAGCCAGAAGCAAGCAGCAGTTAACAGCTATCGGTCAATCTGCCTACTCAACACAATGGCAAAGGTCTTCGAGAGGATATTGTTAGGGCAGTTGGAGGCATGGATCGAAAGTCTTGGAGGCTTTGCTGCAAATCAGTTCAGTTTTCAAAAAGAAAAATCCACGGTCAACGCCATCGAGAAGATAGTAACGTTCACAAAGGAGGTTTCGGCTGGAACCCCACACACGCGGAAACACTGCGAGAAGGTGAAGATGGATGTCAAGAACGCATTCAACTGCTCTACTGGCACAAAACCCTCGAGGGCAGCAATTAAACGTAATGTGTCCATATACCTACTCAATGGATCAACTACTGCAACTATCGGAGCATAATATAACCTGCACCGGACTGCCCTAAAAAACTAGAACTCACCTCTGGAGTCTCACAGGGGTTAGTCCTGGGACAAGTGCTATGGAAGCTGCTGTACAACAACTTGCTTAAACAGCACTTTCCTGAGGGAGTTCAAATTATAGGATTTGCAGACGACCTTGCTCTAATAGGAGTAGCTAGAGAGGAGTCCCAATTATAAATAGATTTGAACATCTCCATAAAACTGTCGCAACGTGACTAAGAGATCACGACCTAACAGAAGCAATTGTGTTCAGCGGGAAACGCAAAATACGACAGCTCAAGCTGGCTATCGCCGGGCAGGACATTCAACCAGCATAAAATACCTCGGCCTCACTTTAGACAAAAAACTGTCATTTACTGAGCACATGCACAGAGTTGCATTAAAAACCATGGACCAAGCAGCCAACCTGAGAAGACTCATGCCAACGGCGCAAGCACCTAGCACCTCAAAGCGGCAAGTTCTCCTTAGTGTCATTCATTCAGCTATGCTGTATGCAGCTCCGGAATGGGCAAGGGCACTAGAAGTACGGAAATCAGCGCTTTTGTCCAACGTACAAAGGACCGGGTTAATAGGAGTCGCCAGGTCGTAATACCTGCAGCACCACCCAACAAGCACCTGATTCTAGAAAGCGCAAATACATGAAGTTCATAAAAAATGCAAGCGCAAGGAAGATTTAAAAGCTGCTAGAAGTAGATTATACGCGAGATAGCAAGAGGAGTGGGAAAACTTGAGTAAAGGACGCTGGATACACCAAATGATACCAGGCATAAAGACATGGTCCGAGAATACACAGGGCGATCTTAGCTTCCTCTTAGCGCAGGTCCTATCTGGACACGGAAATTTCATTTCCTACTTGGAATCTTTCAAACGTTCGTTCAACGTGTGCCCAGTGCGAGAGGCATGAAGATAGCGCAAAACATACCATCTTCCATTCTCCAGCGTGGAATACGCATAGAAGACAAGCAGCGTTATTACTTGGAGATGATCTTTCCGCGCTCAACTTTGTGGAAATAATGACACAGTTAATCCAGGCATAGGTCGTCACCCAGCAATTGAGTTCGTCTATTCTGGGACAGAAAACAATTGGAAAAAGCTCGCAAGTGAATCTAGCAGTCGGTCTCCAAGGAGTCGATCCGGGGTGAAACGGGCACCAAAATGCCTCACGGGTTTAATGAGTCGGGGCTCGCGTCACACTACCTTGCCATATAAGCACTTGTTGTTGGGCAAGAGATGGGAAGAGCATTTGCGGACTTCGATCCTCATAGGTTTTTCACGCACTCGTGTTTAGGCACGCGAGAGAAGTCTGCGGTCGCATATTTACCTTTAAGATCCTCTATAAAACAAAAAATAACCAGAAGGGGTAATTTATCTAAATACATTTCAAAACATTTATCCGCAACATAATCGTGTTTTAATGAAATTTTATGTAAGCATTTTAGTTTATAAAAAAATTTACTGTATCCATTTTTAATGTTTCCATACGTTCTATTCGATCTCTGATAACCGTAAATGTCGGATAAGGTAAAGATCTATCATGCAAAGTCGAGTACTCCAGGTATTTTTCTAATTTGTGCCAAAGTGAAGTCTCTAGAAATTTCCTGTAAATTAAAACCACCAGTTCAGACAAAGATGTTCCAACTGGTAATTAATATATCTTTCAACTTCAAAAATGTTGGTTTAATTAACAAAGTTACTCTTTATACATTTACATTTTACATTTTTGGAAATTTAAAAATCAACCGGCAGATAAAGATTCACCACATAGACTAGAAAATTTTCCACATTCCAAGGAAAATTGATTCCATGGAAAGGGAAGATTCTCCAAAAATTACATTTAAATTAAAACCACCAGTTCTGATCTCTAATGCGATAAATATGTTACATTCAGCCAATTGGTAATTAACATCTCTTTCAACTTCAAAAATGTTAGTTTAATTAAAAAACTCTTAAATATATATTTGGAAATTTATATATCAACTAGTAGATAACCTGTTATTTTCTGATTACCATTTCAAGTTAATTTCAAAATATTAAAATGTTTCATAAATATCTTTCATAAATACATTTGAAGCAGCCTGATAACTACACATAAAAAATAAACGATTAAGTAAAGCACTAGACATTCTTAGTTATCTCTAAACAGACACTTCCGGTTAGAATATATTCAAAACGTAAGAGAACAAAAGGTGAAAAGGTTACTAGATGTCTAGAGGAGATAGGCATATCTTGAAATATGCTGGTCACATAAGGCCACTAGATCCGCATCTAGGGCGCCAAAACAATGCATTAACATGTTTGTTCCCAAACAATTATTTGCTTAATCATTATTTAATAGTTATTCTGTTGTACATTACTTAAATAAATTTTGAAAAAATACAATACTGAAAAATTTTAATTTTGAAATATTTACATTCTGTAAAAAAAATAAAAGGAATACTCGATTAAGAACGATGGGTTTATTACAAAATTGAAAGTCTATATCTTACACAAACAATGAATGTTTCAATGCCTGAACTACTAAAGGCTAAAGACATCACCAAAGAAACAAAAAATGATGTTGTACTAGCGAAAAATGCTCTTATAAGAACTGCGATGGGAGATTGAATTATTAAATGGAATAGAGTAAATGATAAGCGGAGCAAGAAGGTAGAAGACAATGCTGTGACTGACGAAGACCTGCGAAATAATAAACAATTGAATTAATTAACTGGGAGGTGAAAAACTTCAGAATAAAAATCAAAGTCTTAATTATCGGGAACGTAGTTCCCTCTTCCTCGTCCATTGAGATGCGTGGAGACCAACATCCTAATTCAAACACTTGCATGGGCAGTGAAAAGACAATGAGCGCTATTTCAAAACCAACAATCATCAAACCTGCAAAACTTGTACAGCAGACAAATCACAACACAATCAACAAAAAAGGTATAAATACCGACCGTAACAGCACATGAATCAAGGAAACGGTAAAGCCAACAAAAACAAGATCTACAGCTGAGAATATTGGAGATCATCAAATGAGCGATACCGGTAATAATTGTTAAAATTTAAGCACAAAAACAAACGATGATGCAACCAATGAGTGGATAGTAGTTGGAAAAAAGAATAAATCAGGAGGGAAAAGTCATAGGAAATCAAAATGTGGATAATCTCAAAACAAGAGATAAACATGCATGGTTGTTCTTTGTGTGGGTCTAGGAGACTTGTGTAACGGAAGATCTTAAGCGCTACATAGAGGACGAAATGCCTAATGTGTCAATAATATGCAATATGTTGCAAACGAGGAGCAAATACTCATCCTTCCAGATTGGGGTGAATTTTGAGTATAAAGATATCATTAGCTCTCCTGAATTCTGGTCCCGAAACATAAGGCTAAGCAGGTATAATTTTCCTGTTTAGAGGCGACCGATGACACAGCAACCACAATAACAAATGGTACATAGCTAATTCATATGAATGTCCAATACATAAGAAATAAAATCAATGTCATAGAAGCAGCTAGTGAGACTTCCAGTAGATATCGCCTGCATTACGGAACATTGGCTATTACGAAATCAAGCATCACATTTAACAAATTATTTAATTGGAAATCAGTTAACATCTATTCTAGACACAAATTATAGCATGGAGGAGTCTTGATAATATGCAAAAATTAATTAGCCTGTGAAGAATTTCAAATTAATAACTTTTCTCAGGAAGGCCACTGTGAATTTACTGGTATAAAATATTTTAATAAGTATATCATAATTGCATGTTTTAGATCTCCTTCTGGAGACATTAACACATTTTAAAATGTTCTAGAATCAATTTTAAATTTATATATCAATTCGTATATTTTAAGATCTGGTGATTTCAACGTGAATTTGTGGTGACAGCAAGGCATCTGAACTGTGTAATTTGCTGCTCTCCTTCGATCTCCAAACAATGATAACAAAACGCGCGGTGAGAGATTGTATCGATAATATTTTTGTTAATTTTCATAGAAATGTTGTGAACACCAAATATCAGAACATTTGAGTGAATTCATTAATTTTACGGTCAACATGAAACCTTTGGCAAGGGGGATGAAGTTAATCATGCAAATTACGCTGCGTGGCAGGAACATCTTTAGGTTACTCGCACAGGTGAATTGGCACTACATCGACTGCATGCACAATACAAACTTTTCATTACATGACAGATTCAACTCATATATACAGTAAATTGTAAGAATTTTTAATGAATCATTTCCGCTGACAAAAATGTTCACGAGAAAATATGATTCTGGAATCAAGTGGTTTAATCAAGAATTAAAAGTCGTGAGAGATAAAATGTTTCTGTTTAATTATCTATGCACTAATTTCGGGACAGATGCATTATTGGAAGAAAGTAAGGTTTTCCGACATATTTATCGTCGAGCTCTGAGAGAAACAAACTGAATACATTCGAGTAATCATAGGCTCCAACAACAAAACCAGGAAACGTTGGGAAATAGTGAACGGAGAGTAATTCTTACATAGATGGAATAGTAGATCCTGACAGTTTCAATAATTATTATTTTGCTGGAATTCCAACCAGCACAGTAGCGAGACTACCTGATTGTTTGGGAGCCTCGAACTACGAATATAATCACCCCTCCGACTATTCGTTTATTATTTGGAAGCGCCTCACACAATGATGTAAGCGAAGCCTTTAAAGCGGTGAAGAACTCCAAATCATGAGATGTATACGGACGCAGATCTAATTTAATAAAGTACAATGTTAACAACCTGATTACACCAATAACGCGTCTAATAAACGAAAATTTTCATGAATGAACCTTCCCTAATTGCTTAAAAATTTGCTAATGCCATACGCATATTCAAAAAAGGTGATAAAAATATGATCAGCAACTATCGACCAATCTCACTGCTACCAATTTCCTCTAAAATTATAGAGATCATAACGTGCGGTAAAATCATATACTATTTTGAAAAGAAGCAGATGGATGAACTATCGGCATGTCCCAAAAGAAAATCTGAAACTAAAATAGACCGTATGACTATGAAGCGCCGGTACTAGATCAGTGAAGTGACATCACGATCTGTCAAAGGGTAAAGGATTAAAATGGATAGACGATTAAGGAATTAACCCACAAGTTATAGTAGCTTTTGGGTCCTGAGTGCAATGGAACAAAGCATGAATAGCAACCTGTCTTTAGAAATGTTTCTGCCGGATGCGCCTTCAACTATTCATGAAGATATTAGTGTTCTAGATCTGCTCTTCTGATAAATTGATTTCACATCTTCAACTCATGCATCTTTCCGACAAAATTTGGGTTTCCCCTTGAATTGTTTACGAAATTGATACATAAAAACTTTCATGTTGTAAAAACCAGGTATGTAAAACTTCTCTACCTTGGGATGTTAGCCTAAATTTTACGGCCATAATAAGCCATGTTTATTTCTAAAATCATACATACCTGATCTACGATCACGGATTCTACGATCAGAAACCGACTACAATTTCCGCATTATAGAAATGTTCTTGCAAACTTTATTTAATTTTATATTTCCGCGCAACTTTTATTTTGATTTTTTTAAACCTCACTTTGACGATGCAATTTTTTACAGCGATATTTATTGTTTAGAGAAAACCTCTTTAAGGCTTTCATATTTTTCGCTTAGAACCTCATAGATTCCTTATGGAAACACATTGCACACTATTTAACACATTTTAGAGCACGGTATGTTTTCTTTAGAACAATATTTCATCCACCCCGCCATATTACTTATTTTTTATAATCTTCGCCAACTCTAAATGATTTAATTAGAAATTGCAGAGTTGATCTACACTAATTTTTGTTAAGTTCTCTCATGAGCAAGGATTATTTGACTGCTATATTTAAAAGCTCCGCGTTTATAAATATAAATAAATGAAAAATAGTAATAAATATATAATTGTTATTTAAAAATACAATAAATATAATAATTTACTAATCGATTCAATTATTTTTATAACTAAATAAGTCAAGAAGAAAATTTATTTAAAAATTCTCAAACTTTTCTAACATGTTTTTCTACAAAATATTTCGTTATAACATAAAACTAATATAATAAATAATGAAAATGTATGATAGTATTTCTTAAAGATGTAATTAACTATTATAATTAATTAGCTAAGTTAATCAATTTTCAATCATCTACATGCCGTCTATTGGTGACATGTAACATCCAATTAGCTTGAAAATCCAGGTAGGGTAGATGCGCATTTCTAGCGTAGGTGTCTAGCCATCCTCAGTACCCTATTCTTCTAAGACTTGGATTACTGCACCACGCCTGGCCCGCTTAAATTATTCTTTTTAATCTTCTATTAACGTTACATGTATAGCAATTACAGAGTTCTTACAGGTACATGAAGACGTAATTGATAACCCAAATGACACGAACCAGTAGGTGTTATTTCACTTCGAAACGGAATAATTTTTAATATACTTTAATTTATTTTTTAAGAAACTTTGATTGTTAAAATTCTAAAAAATAAGTCTCGATTGTTGAAGTGGAATAACACCTACTGGTTTGTCTCAGTTCAGTACCTATAAGAACTCTGTAATTACTATAAGTGTAATATTAATAGAAAATTTTAAAAACTTTAAACGGGCCAGAAGTGGCCAAAGTGATCAATTGATGCACTGAAGAAGAGGGTACTGAGGATGGCAGGACACCTATGTCAGAAATGCACATCCACCCTGCCTGGCGTGTTTAAGATAATTGGGTATTTCATGTCATCAATAGGTGGTTTGAAAATTGATTAACTCATCTAATTAATGAAAATAATTTAGTAGTATTTATAAAGGCCTAAAAATAGTGTCCTATAATCGACTAGAATTGTGCGCGTAATTGTGTTGCCATTTTTATCTTTCATATACCATATAGGTATGTAATACCTATAGGTATATGAATGATATAGGATTCATGTATGACAAATGTTTCTATTTAACCTTAGTACGTCTCTTGTATTGAAACTTTTGCAATCAGTTAATACGCAATTAAAAGAGGGGGGGGGGGGGTCATAAGGAACAAACAATTTTTCATATAAAAAGTTTTTTCTAAAAAAAATTTCTTGCTCAAAAAATTTAAATGATCGATTTCTCGATGTGTGTTTGTATATATGTACTTACGTACATCTATATGTTCAACAATTTCTCCTTCCCTATGGGACCGATCTGGATGAAATTTGGTAGGCAGATGTGGACTATGAGCCCGTGGAACGATTTTTTCATTTTTTTTTTATAAATCCAATATGACGGACAGGAGCCATTTTTCTGTTCAGAAATTTCGTATTCAAACGCTGAAATTTTGCACATATACTACCTTGTATTATGCGTCGAATAAAGCAAGTCCCATGCTGCAAAATTATATAGGAAGCGGTGTTGCCACGTTTGAGATTTAACAAACTTCTTGAAATATCTCAGGGACAATAAAAGATAGGACATTCCAAAAACTTTATTGTATAGGCGGTAGTGGGGAAAAATGAAGTCAAAAACGCTAGTAGACCGCGCCAAAGCGGACAAATTCATAAGACCAAGGCAATCTGGCGTGTGAACTGCTCTTTTAGAAATTCGGCGAAAAGAGTCAAGAGGAGCCGTAGGCCATACCAAGCCGGACAGTGCAGCAGTCCGCGTCGTAGCCAAATACGGGGAAAATGTGAGTCAAGAGCGGTCTTATGCGCAAAGCGGACAGCAAATTAGGAACCGAGGGAATCAAGGATAGGCGATTTATAGGTTAGTTCACAGTAAACACTAGTGTGCTAATTGAATTTCATAGACGACAGTCAAAACTAAACGGTTCCACTTTTGTTTTATGCAAGATATAACAAAACCGTAGAACTTCCATTATATGAAAGATGGGGTGACGATTACGTCCACGATTTTCTTTTTATTTTATAAATAGCGGACAATTAATTTAATCTGCGGCCAGCATTAGAAAAAGCAGCCTGTAAAAACGGCAATCCATCACTATTTATTGCAGGAATTAATCGCTGATTTTCAGTGTATGAAATATAAGGATCTTTCCACACACTTTTCATTTTTAATATAGGAAAAGTTTGAGAATTTTAAATTGATTACAAAAATGGATAAATGCATTCAAAAAGTATATTTGTTTAAACTAGAAAACCTAAATCACAAAGTGCTAAAAAGGAAAACAATTGCAAGATGGGATATAAAAAAAATAAATTTTTTATTCTTGGTCTTGAACAGATTACAATATTCAATATTGTATATTATCTTGAACTTTAATTATTTTTTTTATCAATTGTCTAAAAAATGTTATGAATGTTATGAATGTTTGTAATCACCAACGATTGAAGAAGAACTGGCCTTTAAATATTATAATCTATTCTTGAAAAGAGTTTACATTTGAAAATTGTGTACTAAAATAGAAAATATAAATTTGTTGCCTAGAGTTCGGTGTGTTTGGGTTTCAATTCCTCTATTCGTTTAATGTATTCCGATTTTTCGATGCAACCATTACAGTCTTCTCCCCAATCGTTGATAATTTTCTTCAGGTCTCGTACTTTCAGTTTTTTCAAGTCGACGGTTTTTAAATCAATTTCTACGTCATACCTACAAATCCAAAAAAATTCAGATAACATATTGTCGGAACAATTTATATAAAAAGTTTTAAAAAAATAGTAGATGTGTTCGCAAGCCTCATCCCTTTTTATACTAAAAGTTAAACTATACAAATACTACTTAAAACATACATAGTAGCTTATAATCAGATTAGAAATTAAATATTCAATTAGTCCGAAAGTTGATTAGACTAATTTGTGTATAAATCGATAAAGTAGATTCTGCGATAATTATTCATTAGACAATCTACAAAACTATTGGGTCGGTGCATAATTATTGCGGCTTTGTTCGGGACTTTTTTAAATAGGAGTTTTCATCTCTTTCAGGTAGTGAAAAGGCGTATCGAAATCATGTCCATATTCGCCACATTATGATATAACGCTTCGAGAAAGGTTGGAATACAATACTCATTTTGGAATCTCAAAGAACTTTTTGTCGAAAAAACAATTAGCAAAAGCCAAGTTGAAAGATGGTTCAAGAAGTTCAAAATGGCCGATACAAACTTCACAGGTGAAGAAGGAAGAGGTAGTCCATCAAATTTAGACGACTATGCACTTTTGGTAGCCGTGAGGAATAAACGAAAGCTTGACAACGAGAATGTGGGCGGAAGACTTTAATTTGGACCATTCGACCATCGTTCGTCGTCTGAAATAGGTGGGAAAAGTATGGAAATTGAAGGATGGGTACCCCACGAACTTTCCGACAACAACAAAGCCGAACGTGTCCGAATATTCACCGATTTGCTGCAGCAAGACGAGCAAACTCTGTTCCTGAGGAATCTAGTCACTGTGAATAAATCGTGGCTTCTCTTCAAAAACGTCAAAAGAAAGGTTTGCGGTTCGCCAGATGTTTCACCCAAAGGAATACCAAAAGGCGTCCACTGTAAGAGAACAATGTGGTGTGTTTGGTGAGATAGAAGAGAAATCATCCACTGGGAAGAAATCGTCTCAAACGGGATTTGTTTTGGTAGAATGACGCTGATGAGCATCAACAGTGCCGTATTCCATATAAAAACGGCAAGCGGCAATTAAATGTCAACAGTGACATGTAATTGGCTCAACTTGACCCCATTCA
The DNA here is from genome assembly GCA_009867245.2 of Adranes taylori. Classification (NCBI taxonomy): domain Eukaryota; kingdom Metazoa; phylum Arthropoda; class Insecta; order Coleoptera; family Staphylinidae; genus Adranes; species Adranes taylori. Next base: position 14,987 of record WYDF02286377.1, read on the forward strand.
TCTTGCAATCAAGATGAAAACACCGCGCAAAAAGAACCATATCATCTTCCATCCCGATAATACGCGTCCACATGGTGAGTATCATGTCGTCGAATCTATCACCAATAAGGGCTGGGGATTGCTTCCTCATCCGCCATATTCTCCCACAGAAGTGACTACGGACTAGCACGTCAATCGATGGCTTAAAAATTAGCAGCTCGCGAATAAAGTTACGACGACATTGATGACTTGGTGGGCGCCATCAGAATGGATTGCATCTAAAAATAGTAATTTTTGGCCCATGGAATCGACCGGCAAATGCTTCAAAGGGCCGTAATGATTCATTAATAACAAATTAACAACTCTGACTAAATAATTAAATATTGATAAAAAAAATTATAAAAATTTGTTTGTGATAAAATTGTAAACGCGCAGGTCTGTTTCCTTTGCTTACTAAAAGGCCCCTAAAAAGGTTTTTATGGTACCATTTCAAAATGTACGACGATGCTTCATTTGTTACGGAGTGCCAAAAAATGCTGAAAAATTCTTGATTTTGTATCGTATTGTTCCTTTCTTGGTCATTACTTCAAAAGGGTGTTTTATACATATTGGCACTTTTTATTTGATTTATTGTTTGTTTTTACTTGATTTATTTTAGTTTATATGCCATGAAAACTTTTTTCCCTTTTCTTCTTATTCGAAGAAATTTGAATTAAACAGATACATTTATAGATCTGTTAGAATCTAGTGCAGTTGTAAAGAAAACGTCACGATGAGCAGTAGAGTTGAACGACTTTTGAAATTTGCTACGCAAATAACGCATGATGATAGTCAGACCTGTGAAAATAGTACTATCTTAAGTCTTTCATATTAATAAATCTGTCATATCCATGCCATGATTCCGACGATTCCAGATATGCATTATAAAGCCCTACCACCACCGAACTCGAACCCGATTCCGGACCCGGCTACTTGGAGTATTCTCCTTTACAATCAAACAAATATTCCAACATAAATGATGAAGACCAACCGGCTGCAATTTTAGCAGATTATTTAAATGAAAACAATGATCATGACGTGATGAAACTTGACGAAACAGCAAATACACTAATTCAAGATGATGATCATGGCACAATGGAACAAGACGCGGGAAACGATGAGCCAATAAATGGATGGGAATCAAATAGTTTTACCATATACTGCTTTGGGGGGATCAATGATGCCCTTATCGTACCGTTACAAGATGCCTCACATCACCGTTTTCACCGACGACAAAATATGGAATAAAATTACGGACGAAACAAACTTGTATGCGACACAATGCCTTATGCACGAATCAGTCGATGTTCCTCACCATTCACAAAAACACACGTGGGCCCCGACCACAACATATTACTACAACATATTACATAATGCGACCTAATATTTTACTTCGATTTAGTTATTGAGCTATTTTTCAATAAGTTACTACTGAAATAAAATTCTTGGAATTTTGGACAACTATGTGTTTATTTTATTTGATTACATCTGTCAACGTTTAGACCTCACTTCAAGGTCACCAACACGACTAAAATCAACAAAAATTCTTTCAATTTCTAGTTAACTGTTAAGTATAAACTCTTGTGACAAAATAACTGTTAAATTTATACTGTTAACTGTTAAGTTTATACTTAATAGTTAACTAGAAATAAATCTAGAAAGAATTTTTGTTGATTTTAGTCCTGATGATGATCTTCAAGGGAGGTCGAAACGTCTATAGATGTAATCAAATAAAATAAACACATATTTGTCAAAAATCCGAAGAATTTTATTTCACTAGTACGTTGGACGTGATAAAATATCAATTAATTTTTCAATAAGATTTTATCAATTAATTTTTCAATAAGATTTTGTAAATGTATTTTTTTGAGTATCTTTCGTTATTCGTTTACGATGAATGTATTACATGTTTTCAAATAAAGGAGTTTCACAGAACTAGTTTATGAATATATCTACTTTGATGATTTATGATTGAATAATTGGGAGATAAACATTAAACATTTACCGCAATTGTGGCAGCTTGGAAGAATGTTAGAATAAATGTCTGAAATAAATTACACAAGAAATCTTGAACTTGAATAATTAATCACTGATGTTACTTTAATTTAGAGCTGGTTTAATTTACGAGTATGCTCTTAGTTATTTGAATATTTTATTTAATAAAAAAGAATCGGAATGTTTAAATTAGATATTAAAAGAAAATATCTTATACAAATTTAAAGTTCAATGAAATGCGTATTTTGTTTTGTTTATTACACATACGTCTGTCTATTCAAATAGCTTACAAAATAGCATAGCCAAGCACATATTACAATTGCATTTAGCTTTGCATATCTTTTAAAATCTTATTAAAAAAATATATAAGAACAATCCAACAGGTTATGACTTTGAAATAATTTAAAAACATAATAATAATAATCAATTTTGTTAAATTTCTAATGAAAAAGAAAACTAATATATTTTAATGAAATTAAAATTATAAAAAAATTTCCATGTTCATCCTCGGTTGAACATATTGCCGCTCTCAGAACAACAGGCGTCCATTGTACGCACAAGTCGTCTCCAACGCAACCAGGTTGAATCTGGCTGCACTTCTTCTTGATCATATTCTTGTGTCCGACTCAGCTATCTAAGGAATTGTGTGGATTCCGGCGGGTCACAGAATTTCCTCCGGATTGGTAACACTCGATTCTGCCATGTACGTGATGGTGATGTTACCGGGTTATGATACTCATCTCCGTTGCGCGTTTCGCTCCGCTGTATACATATTTACACATCTGATTTACTTCCTTCGCCGTCGCCGAAGCGCTTTGGAATGCTGTCTGTTATACTTATGACTGTTTCTCGATGAGGTATTTGCCTTGATTTAATCATTGCCAACCGTGTGGTACTCCGAAGATATATGAAGCATGATTACATTTGCATGTAGTCATGTCTCATCCATTCGTCCGTTGAATCACTAGTGGATCGCTTTTGATTCTGGTCTCTTGTTGCCCCAAATCGTTTTACCTTTCCTATAGCTTAGTTGATTCCAATTCTTCTTTTCACTGAATATTCTTTGTCTCCAATCTAAACTCTCATTCATGCTATGAGCATCTTTTCTCCAATTTAATTCCTCGTTTTGCTTTATTGATCGTTTTGCTTCACTAACATCACTGATTTGTGTTTGTTTTTTCTCGCGTCAGCTCACGTGTGCTACTGCTAGTCGCATTTTCTGATGCTGGTTTTTTGTTGTGTGGTTTGCTCCTGCCGCCTTCTACCCACTTTAATGTGGAGCTGCCCGGGACAAAACGGGACCAGATATCAGATTGCATTTTTGCTCTGTCACCTGTTCTACTTCCGAAGTGGTAGTTGTATGGCATTTTTCATACATCTGTTCATCTTCATCCATGTCTTTTTTATCTCCTCCATTTGTCATTTGTTTGTTCTCTGATATTAAATTTGTTCATTCTTTTCTTTCTGGTATTCTTTTAAACATGTTCCCTGACAACATCCATCCAAATTCATCCAGGCTCTTGCCCAATTAGATCTTCTGATCTTCTTACTTTGCTTTATAGGAACTTCCCTAATTGATCTGCTCCTGTTAACGTATCTATTGGCCCTGTCTTATGGAATATTGGGTTAGCTATGTAGTCATTTTTCCACACAACAATAATGACATCTTGTATTTCTTTTTTAGGCATATCCTCGGTGATTTTCCTTAATATAATCAACTCTACTAGTAGCCTAAATTTAATTGAACTACTAGTAGGATAGGACCGTAATAGGCACGCCCTTGTCTCTGAACTGGGTAAACCATAAGTACACAGCCTCACTTACTCGTTCATATTCATAATTTTTCATTGTTTTTCTGTCCTTTAATGTACTTTGAGTTACTCTTGAAGAACACCATTTTTCTATTTCAAATCGTCTCTTTCTCCAGTCTCCTACTGCTACCCGTCCGACGCCATAGTCATCAGCAGCCATCTGCATTGTCGCTCCCTTGTTCAGTGTTTTGATTGCCTCATGTTTTTGTTGCATCGATAAGACCTCATTTCCTTTCGTTGCCACAATAACGTAATAATCAATAGAGTATGTAAAGTGCAGTAATAAAAACAATAAGACAGCAATAACAACAACTAAACACACTACAGTAATATAATATAGAGGGATCCCATTTAAGAAAATGAAGTTATTTCTAATCAAAAATTCTAAAGTTTAGGTCTTTGCAAAAGACCATATGGCATATGAAACAAAACTATTACTAGTCGGAAATATTTTAGTCATTCCTTCAAAATTATGTTTCATTACTTCGCATTTATACGATTTTTAAGAGATCACATGATACAATGATTATTGAAAATTTTCACTTTATGTTCGATAACTTGACAACATTGCAAAATTTTTTTAATTATAAACATTGTGCTGTATGTAGAATCCCTACCAAAAATAAATACTGATGAAATATACAGTGTTCTATTGAAAAAACTTAATGCGAACGTCATCCTACTTCATGTATACACCCTGTGTACCTTAAATTATTTTAGAAACAGGCAGAATAATGAACGGAACAAGTTTTGTTTGAATGATTTTGCCCTGTTTTTTAAATTAAACGAGCTAATAGACTTCTTCACACTAATGGGCTATCCTGTATATAATTAACCTATGCAACAATGTTTGATATTTGTTTCAATTGGTTTACTTGATGGGAAATTTATAATAACCCTTCAAGTTTTAGGATACGGCAAAATTCCTTCCTTCCAAAATTCTAACCTAACAAACCTATACTTACTGGCGTAAAGATAACCTAATCTAACCTTAGGGTACGACAAAATTCTGGTGGGCAAATAATATTCCATAAGCTGTCTTTTTTCTGACATCAATTAAAAACAAAATATTGACCAAAAAGAATTTTTAAAGATGTAACACAAAATTGTAGTAACATTTCAAACGTCAACAACTTATTAAAATCAAAGAATTTCGTATTTCATGAGATCCTAAATGTATTACTACAATAGGAAATCTTAAATAAAATGTCAAAATGGAAAACGACGATACAGGTATTATACATTGTAAGCTCATTAGATGTTATATAAGTTGTCAGAAAAAAATTGTTACAAATACTGATCTTCTCATACATATTTGTTGATAACTTCAAATTATTCTCTGACACTATTTTCTATAGTTTTCTACCAATTTGTTTGATTAACTCAAATAAAATTGATAACGAAATCGGTACTGATGAAGATACCCAAAATTTTAATTCTATCTTGAAATATTAAATTAATAAAAAATTCGCACCTTAGTTCACAAATTTGTATATCTTTCTTCTTTAATTTTTCACACACTTTTTCTGGTGGCATCGACCAGGATAATGGTTTAGATATTTCCCCCAAAATACCGGTAGCACTTTCTTCAAGTCCACCCAAATAATAACACTAAAAATAAAAGCAAGCATTATTACAAAAGCTGCACGTATCTAAAGTATTTTTCAATAAGAATAAACGGGTTTTTTGAATAATTAATCTCTTTTTAAAATTACATCTACAAAAACAACTTTAGTTGTGTTAGAAATCACAAATTTTGTTAAGTTGTAGCTTGTAAGTAAAATTCTGTAGATCGCGAAGAGTCTATATTCTATCAATGACAAATATTTAGTAAAATTCTCTTCAAAATTTTAAACTTGCGACATAATGGCCAGAAAACAAAAATATTTGCAACTTAACGTATTTACAATTTGCGTCAAACCAATTCACAAATTAAAAAATATTGTACACTGAATTTAAAAAATCTCTTATTTAATCGAAATTAGACTTGGCATCCCAGTTGCAGAATTTGTAGCCAAAGTTATTTTCTTAAAAAAGAAAATAAGACAAATAAAGTGGCTCCAAAATGTACAGCTTTCTTTATTTGCACGATGTTTTGGAATGCTTCTACTGGTTGACAAACGAATTTTTACAATAAAGATTATTCAACTTAATGTTTAACCCCGATACTTTTTACGCAATCCAAGCACAATATGTGTACGAAATTCCCCGCAAAAATTCTACATTTCAAATAGCGTTTAGAATGTTGTACACGTATAGATCCTAATTGTGTGCATACATATGTCCTTATTCCATTTTAATCTTTGAAATAGATTGAGGCATTAGCAGATATAATGCTGAAAGGTTTTATCCATACTCACATAAAAGTATTGGATGTGCTTTCAGAATGCTGGTTTTTTTTAAACAATCTGCAATAAACATTTGGCAAATTATAGCTCATAATATGTCGTATATACTTTAGTCTCACATTCTTGACAAAATTTATTTTTTGAATAATTTGGTAATTTTGAATAATTTACGGAAATAACTTTCATATTGTCTTTGTTCAACATATAGTGTAAAACAATTCCGACACTATTATCTTATAAACATAATACATCCGGTACTTACAAATCTGTTCTCTTTGTTCTTTAAACCTTTACAAAACTTTTTAAACTCTGTTTCAATTTTCTTTGGATCCTTTTTTACATTGTCTGATAACGACGTTGCAAATTTGTCCAGCACTTTTATACAAACTGAAATGTAAAAAACAATTATAAATAATCAAATATTATTGCAAGTCAATTAAGTAGTTTACCTTCACAGTCTCCTTTTTTTAATGAATTTACAGCAACTATAGATGCAATAAAGACTAAAAAATATACTTGAAGTTCCATTTTTGAGTTAAATCTGGGAAATAATATAATTTTATAAATTTCAGAGGTTATGTTCCTATTAATCAAAAATTATGAATGATAATTTTAATGAAGCGAATTTACCTGTATACTTATCCTAAAAATATGAAATTCTAGAGATTATTCATTCACACGTTGACTATTACTGATTTTAACAGTTTTATCACGGTTTTGTCGTGAACGTTGCATCAAGAAAAAAATTTCTGCTGTTGGCTTATTTTCATTGGTCCACATAAGAACGTCAGCTGAATTATGACATTCAGTGACAAAGTTATTACACCGGGAAATTTGAATTTGACAGCAAATCTACAAAACCTAACACGAATGACTTTGATCGGACGAAAAAGGACTTTCAACTGAGACTTATCTACTTTTATTCAACTAACATATTTAACTTTATAGCACGAAGAAAATATAAAATACAATAAAACAATACTACCTCCTAGGAGTATTTTTATTACACAAGAGTTTATTTGATATAAGTAGCATTAGATATAACTAAAAATCAGGTTTGCTTATGAACACTTAGCAACTATACCTTTTTATCTTTCATATACCATATACGTATGGAATACCTATAGGTATATGAAAGGTATAGGATTGAGAATTTTTTCTATTTCACCTTACTACGTTGCTTGTATTGAAATTACTGCAATCCGTTAATACGCAATTCAAAGAGGGGGTCATACGGTGCAATTTTTCATATAAAAAGTTTTTCTAAAAAAATTGTTTCTTGCTCAAAAAAATAAAAGAAGGGTCGCTTTATCATTGCTGTTAGTATGTACGTATGGATTTACGTACGGCTGTGTGGTCTCTGTGTGTTTCTCCTTCCCTATAAAACCGATCTGGATGAAACTTGGTAGAGGTGTAGAGGTGCAGAACGGTTTATTTTTATTTTTTTTAATCCAATATGGCGGATAAGAACAATTTTTTTTTGTTCAGAAATTTCGTATTGAAACTAGGAAATTGAAATTTTGCACACATATAGCGCTTTGTATTATGCGTCGAAAAGTCCCATGTTGCAAAATTGTATAGGAAGCGGTGCTGCCACGTTTGAAGCTTAACAAACTTTTTGAAATATCGCAGGAACGATAGATAGGACATTCGAATAAACTTTATTGTATAGGCTACATAAAGGCCGTCGATTTTGTTTGAAACATTTTTTTTAAAATCACAATTTAACATATTTACACGGTGTTTTTGTTTTGCTAACTTTAGGCTCCATTTTCTCCAAAAAGTTTGGCAACATTTATTTTATTTCTTGTGTCGAAAAGTCTTTTAATATTTAAGAGAGTTTAAAAAATTCGCACATCGTAGCACCGGAGTAATTTGACCTTGAAAAAAGTGTACTACCCTAAATATCTCGGTTCCTATGAAAGCTGGAAAAATCAAACTTGGGGAACTTATATAGATCAATGAGCCTCAATTTTGCCAGTCTGACAAACTGAATATACTTGACCGATTTTGAGCAACAACAAAAATTTTAGTAACACCCTGTATATCTTCGTATATTTAAATAACCCTTCTGATTTGCTTTACAAAGATACCACATATGATGGGTTTACCAGTTATCATTTCAAAGATATGACCCTTAATTAATAACTTAAAATTTTGCAACTTGCCATGGCAACCAACATTCAACAAGCATATTTTATTCATGTAAGCATACGTAATAGCTCATAAATTCAAAGTTACAGGAAAAATTATTTTACGTTGTATGAGACATATAAACTGCTTTCACAATTGAATAAATGTTATCAGTAGCGGGTACACATTATAATTTTTGGAGGGGCTCCAAATGATTATTTTATTGAGAAATTTAGTTTTAAAATTAGAAGATTAAAATTTCGATCGCATATAGTATATTGTATTATGCGTCGAATGAAAGTAATGCCATACCCGCAAGTGGTATAGAGCGCGATGCTGCCACATTTAAAATTTTACAAACTTTTTGATATATTCGAGGAACTATAAAAGATAGGACACTTGAATAAACTTTATTCTATAGGCCACAAAAAGTTCATTCAATTTTATTTGAAACATTTGTTTCTAAAAGTTGAAAAAAATGAAACTTGGAGAACAAGTGTAAGACCCAGGGACCTCAAGTTTACGCAGAGCGGACACGAAGAAAGATTGACTCAAAAGTGGTACTGGGGAAAAATGGAATCAAATGAAGTAAAAGAGTCAAGAGGGATCGTAGACCATGCCAAACCGGACAACCCAGCTGTCCGCGCCCTAGGCATATATGGGGAAAATGTGAGTCAAGACCGGTCGTAGGCCGCGGCAAAGCGGAGAGCGAAGCTGTCCGCGCCGTACGCAAATATGGGGACCGGGGGATTCATGGGTTAAACTAATGTTGTTTAGTTTACCTTAAACACTATTGTGATAATTGAATTTAATAGACGACATAAAAGGTGACAGTCGAAACTAAAAGATTCAAATTTTGTTTTATGCAATGTTTTATAACAAAACATAGGACTTCCAGTAAATGAAAGTTGGGGTGGCGATCACGTCCACGAATTTTTTAATGTTTAATTCATTTAGCTATAACCATAAATGTGGTTGAAGGCTACATTAGGTTACAATAAACGTTAAAATAATATGCGTTACAATAACATTTAAATGACTTGAAAAAGTTTATAACCACAATTTGTCTATATAAAGTACCTTCCCTAATTTTAGCTTTAAAAAATTAAGGATCTGCTTAATGCAATTCTTTATTTTCTTCAAAAAATATTGTCAACTAATAAGACTGAATTCAATTCGTTAATATCGCCTGAACTGAATAAATAAATAATATCAAAAAAGTTATGCTGGTTTCACATTTGTTAATTTTTTCTTCAATTTTAAGTACTTACGTAAGTCCTTAAAATTGAAGGTCACTAAAATTTTAATAATTTTTAGAATAATGGGTCATTTACACTTGTCAATTTTCGTGTCAACCATAAACATACGTTATTCTTAACTGTAACTTGTCAATTAAGAAATAACGGAAATACAGTCAATTTGAATAATAACAGTTGAAGGATAAAATCCAAAACCAAAACGTGTTGAAGAAGAAAAAGTCATTAAAATTGTTGAGGGATAAAAATCCAAAACCAAAACTTGTAGTAGAAGCCATTAAAATTGGAAGTTTTGTGGGAATGTCAAAGTAAATTTAAAGTTAATCAAAATTTTTAGTGAATAAACATATACAATACAGTAAATATATAATAACTAATTGAAGATTTATTGAAAAAGACGTACGACGAAGAAAACCGTTTCAAGCTCTTTTCAAGAGATAATGCCATTCAGGCATCGTGAATAATAATGGTTATCAAAACCAATAACAAAAACACCAGATTGTCATATTGGAATAATAATGGCTGAAGGATAAAAATACAAAACCAAAACTTGTTGAAGTCATTAACATTAGACTTTGAAGGAGAAGTCATTAAAATTGATAGTTAAATGTAAAACAGTTATTTCTACGTACGAAAATTGAAGAAAAAAGTGACAAATGCTCCGATACAGGCTCCAAAAATAAGACATCAAAATTGAATAACAAGAGCGCTACATACATTAGATTACAATAATCATTTAAATAACATGCGTTACAATAACATTTTATAAGTTTAAATGACTTGAAAAAGTTTGTAACCAAACTTTATCTACATAAAGTACCTTCACCACTTTAGGCTTTAAACAAATTAAAGGCACTTCTTAATATAATTTTTTATTTTCTTCACAAATAATCAAATATTACGGACTTAGAAATATATCAAAGTCTAAAAAAGTCATCGACATAGGCTCCGAAAATAACAGATTACAACTAAATAACCCAAAAAAACTTAGAGATCTTCTATTTCGTGTTGATCGTGATCGAGGCCAAAATGTAGCTTACCATCCTTAACATAAGCCCAGCTCATACGATGTGAACTAAACCAGTAGCCAACATCGCCCTTATTTGATACAGTAATTGCGCCAGCTGTGTTATTCAGTTTAGCGGTCATACGTTCAATGCAATCTTTGGTTGCAGTTTGAGCATCTTTTCCTATAAACGAAAGAATTAAGATAATAATAATACATTAAATAATTGAAAATATAAAAGTCTCTTTAATATGTTTATCAAGCTAAGAAATTTAATTCTACCACAGTTAACGCAATTTTGTTGATAAATTTTGTACAACTAATCCAGAAATTAATCAGAAACTTTGATATTTCAACATATTATGAGATATGTAGAAAAGTACAGCCTCTTACAGTTTTACAAACAAAGAAAAATCTTAAAGATGGAAGCATTAAAACTGAGATGCAGGGAATAAAATTATGATAACCCACATAATAGCTAAGCAATAAGCACGGTAATAGACTAATTTAAGTATGCTACTTCTTTTTGGTGTACATAGTCCACTTTTACGTGCTTGGTAAGCTTTATTAATTTCGTCGCCCTTCAGTTCGGGCGTATATACAACCCCACATGGTAGACAAAATTTGATAATTTAGATCACCCCCATTTAACCGAATTCCCTCATCAGTTGATCAAGGCTTTTGCAGGCAGGTTTTCCTTGGCTGTAAAGCGAATGCGTATTTTTCCTACAAGCTATTCGCTTACCAACTCTGTAACTTAACCACTCAAAACAAATCCCAGGTTGAAGAGGATGATAAATCCTCCAATCTCCTATTTCAGAGCATTGCCAAAGGGGGGTGGAGATTAGTGGGTACAAGTCACACACTGTTGCATGCTCCGTGCATGCTTCGGCGTTCAATCATTCTCCATCTCACTCGTTAAATAACATAATTTGGACATCAAACAATTCAAGGTATCTATGCTTTTTAGACATAGAATTAAAGTGGTGGCCAAAATAATTGGGGTTATAAAATTTCAAGGAAACAGATATACAATAAAATAATAGTCTACGTTAAAATGGATATAAATGTGTTTACAAAGGATTGTGAGAAATTCTGCTTGACATCGTATAACTGGTTTTATTTTGAATATAAATGATTAATCAAAATTTATAATTTCAGCAGGTGAAAAGTAGTTGAGTCTGATAAGTAATCTCTCGAGGAAAAAATATAAATAAATTATCAACAAAAACAATATTTTTGTACGTAAATAAAATTTTGCTTATCATTATTTAGTACCAAAGTGTACTCATTGAAAAATACAGTTACGTTTAAAGTGTTCGTGCGCGCTTTAAATACCATAATATTCGATAATTAAAAATGTTGTTTGTAACTAAGTAATAAAACAAGAGTAGTCTAGTAGAAATAATAACTTTGAAGGAAGAATCAAATCTTAAACGACAAGGTCAGCTTATATCTAATATTTTATTTAAAATATATCAGGTTAATAAATAACTTATTGCAATTATTTAAATTTCTTTATTTTGATTTATGTATTGAACACAAATAGAAGAAAAGTTTGTGCAAAAATAAAAACTATTGGCGTGCAATCAATCACATACCACATATTTTTTACAACAGTAAATATATTAGTACTAGAAGGTGAATAGCCACAGATTTTAGCAACAGATAAACATTTTGACAGGGGTAATATTAATTTTATTTAGTGTTTTTATATAATCACGAAGAGTGGGTTTAGAAGCAACAGAATTAAATAAAATTATTAATACGTAAGCCATAAACAAATTTAAGTCGCAGAAAATTAAGCCCAAGGGATTCCCTCTGCTCGCAAGCGCTGACTAGACACACCAGACATCGAATAACTTGGGTATGTAGTTGTACAAAACAAAACTACGAAACGTTTAACAAGCATTTTCCTTCCATATCATCTCTAAAAAATCTCATTTTCCAAAATCAGCATGTTTAGATTCAAGGACCTTCAAAACTTGCTTTTCGATGAAAATCTCGACATAGACACTTCATTAATCCTATACGGTTTACGTGCTATGCATATTCGCGGTGGACCAGATTTTCGAGAACCTGGAGAATCGGTTGTTACAAGTTTCAGATTATTGTAATACTGAAAAAATGCGACGTGGTGTTGCTGTCGCCATTGTTTTCACATTTATCTATCACGTGATTGTCAAATTATCTGTTTAATAATCTTGAGATTCCTTGATGTCTGACAAGTCTTTGGTTTTAGTAGCGAGATTCCTTTTGAAAATGACATTTAGTTTAATTCTCTTCTCCAAAAACAAATTTTTAATAGTGTGGCTGATAGCTTGAAACTTTAATGATGAATTTACAAATAATGAAAATTATCATTTTTTTACTCAAATATTTGAAATACTTGATCATTCTAAGACGTTCACGCGGGCGTGGTGCTACACTCCGGTTCTAACAGGGAGTCGTCAGTGGCCACCGGTGGTACATTCGTATATATGTTCTTACATGATTTCTAAATTCGCACAGTATATATACAGGGGCTAATGATATTGGGTATAAGGCTCTGTAGGAATGGTGCATGTAGTGGTGTATGCCACCGGTTGCACACGCGGTATTCTGTAGATGGGCTACAAGTTAGTAAATTCAGAGAATGGGAAAATATTTTTAATACAGGAAAATAAATATTTTGTGGTACAATAGTAACAAAATAAACGAAAATGCAATAGTAGTGTTACCCTAACTAAACCATCCTAAATAAAGACAATACATAGGAATAGAAAAAAATGTCAAAAACTAAAACATTAAGTTCTGATACAGCACAAATTCTATAAAAAAACTACTTATCCTTTTCAGTAAAACATGAAAGCCATATTATCGGCTTTCAAGGACAGTCATCACAAAATGTGCAAACCCTCTTGGATTTGAATCTTTTTATAGCATGAGGTACACCTCTTTCTGTTGTTTGTGCTAAGACAACTTACTCCCGACTCCCTCGTGGCTTCTGTTTTGGTTGTTGTTCTAGATCTGATTGGGTATCTTCAGATTTGATCATCACATTTTCATTTTCTTTAATATTTTCATTCTTCAACCAACCTTTTATAATTCTTTTGCGAATTACAAATATATCCTTTTTTGGTCTGTTATCACCACATTAATTGTATACAACCTAGGAATTCACAACGATGGTTCCAAAAGGATTTCAAAAAACACTTTTTTGCCATTTCAAGGAAGCATAATATGACGACTTTTGATTTAAAACATCGACACGCTTTTTAGCTTTATTATATGCTACAACAGCAGATGGTTTGAAAACATCTTCTCTTTTTCTATTCTGATATGTTGCTTGCAGCTCAGTTTGTGGCTGGGTACAATGTTAATCATAAAAACAGGACGTTTGTCATACTATTTTGCCACTCGAATTCCATGTTGTTTCTGTTGACCATATATCTCTCCTTTCTTCAGTGTTTTTGACGAAATGCTTTTTGGATTTCCTTTTCGATTGCTGTGCAAACATAGGTTACAGAATCCAAAAGAGATTTGCATAGCTTGACACTCGTGTACTAGTTCTCTACATACAGTCTTTCCTCTTTCAGAAGTCCTCGTAGGAAATTCATGCATATATTGTAGGTATGGCCATGATCATTACTAGGTGCATCCAGAGCATTTTTTCCAGCATAAAACGGAAGATCATAAGTGTAATATTCTGTAATACAGATTTTATAGATTCTCACTCCATATTTACAAGATTTTGCTGGGAGGTATTGTCGAAATACCAGTCTATCTCGGTATGGCACCATGCTCTCATCAATCACAATGCTTTCTAACAATGCATGCTCAACCCCCTAGTTTGAAAAGTCTGTCGTAATTCGCGAGTGGATCTTCATTGTTAGACAAATAAAATAATTTCCATAAATAGTCGAATCTGTCACGCTTCATTGCCTCGCGAATAAGCCTGCTGCCACACATTTTGTTTGTAGACCAATGTAGTCGCACCGTTGGGAAATGGTTTGCGCCTATGATCATGAGAAGAGCCAACACTTTTCTCATTTCTTCGCGATTGGTAATTTGCCATTTTCGAAAGATGGATGGCCGACGAAGCTGATGTGATGCAAGATACTGTGGTGCGTAACGCTTTGTTTCATAACCATAATATCCAATAGTTCGCCCTGTATATAGCATAAGGACCATTTTGAATCCACCTGTCCAGACAACTGGAAAGTAATATGCACATCACTACACGGTTCCTATCCATCTACTTCTTATTTTAGTCATAGTCTTCATGACCCCTATTGTCATTTCCCGAATCTCTTTTATCATCTTCTTGATTCTCATCATCATGTTCCCGATCCCTATTCTCAGCTTCAGCTTTGCCATCACTTCTAGAACTAGTAAAAGAACAATCGTTTCTGTTTCTATCTTCCTAAAGATCAGAAGGAACATACGATTCACCAGAATTCGCGAACGGTTCTGATTCTTCGAAAGATGATTAACGTTGTGGCATCACCCATTGCTAATGGCGTGATTTTCTGAATCATACCAAACTTATATCTGGAGCAGTTGATATAGATCCTTGTTCCAATATGTAGCACTGCAGCAAGTTAGAAGGCGATTCTCTCGGCGAATTTGGTGACTCACTTCACTTGGTGAGCCTGCAGAAGCTGGTTGGTTTCTCGGGTCAGGAGCTGTAGATGTTTTTGCTGCTTTGTCACCTGGATCCGGAGTGGCTGTTTTGTCACTCCTATCTGAAGTTTCCTGGTTATAACGGAGTTCAGCCGATTTTTTATAAGCAAAGCAAAAATTTGCGGCGCCCAGCCCCCCCCCCCCCTGCCCACCCGCGCGGTCGGCATAGCCGGTCC
>WYDF02286388.1:0-16643 GCA_009867245.2 Adranes taylori
ATTAAACAAATTGGCTCCAAAGTTTTCGGTACGTGTTACACATCGCGGACGTGAACAGCTACGCCTTAGTCCGCAGTTAATCTTCATGGTGTTCGTTGCTGTCTTCAAAGTAGTATCTGAAGAAGCTCCTATGATGGTCTTTACGAGTCACTTGGTAGAGCCATCCTTTTCCCGGAGTTGATGGTAACTTTCTGACTGCCTTGTCGGTTGATAGTGGCTCTCTCTTGGTTCCAATGAGGTAGCGCTTAGTGATTATAGATGTAAATGCGAGAAAAAGATGCGGAAAGTTAAGATAAGAGAATCGAAAAATTCTGCTGAAGTAAAAAGATGTATTGTGTAATATCTAACTTAATACATGCTTACTTAGAATTTGATTTTTAATGTAGATTATATTGTAGATTTAAATTGACAGTTGATTTAAAAATGATCAAATTAATATTGACTTTAATGCTACTTTGAGCAAATCAATCTTAAGGCTGTATAGCTGACCAACAGATGGATCTGATCATTATAATTGCAAATTGTGGCCACGGGATGCACGAAATGCTCTCCAATTCACAATCGCGTCTGCCTGATATTAAATTGTGTGAATCTTTTAGAAGCGAATTTTGACGCTGGTATACCCCTTGTGTATCATATTTGGTGGTAATAGCTCTACGTAAGCAATAGCTTGGGAAGCATTGCATTGAAAACGCCTTCTGCTACAATTCTGCTAAAACCAATCAGAGAAGCATAATAGACGGTTGAAATCATAAGGGTGAGAATCGTAACAGCTTACTGAAAATGGGTCGATGAAAGAATCTTTAAGCCATAAAATTTTCGCTCCAATTCATGATACTAGCTACTCGCAAAAATCACATATGATTTCAAACCTCAGTAACATTCGTAGCCATTCGTCAAAGCAGGTCAGTTTAAGATTTTGTTTATGGTAGTAAGGGATTTGTATATTCCAGTTAGGTCGAGATGTCCGATGAACAGTAAAGCCCCTCAAAAAAAGACAGTTCGTACAAGAAACTGTACTTTCAATGAAGACTGGCGAATGAAAAGTTCATTGTGGCTCGTACACGGAAAAACAATCAATGGTGCAAAGTGTATTATTTGTAATTCCTCATTTAGTGTCAAATATACTGGAATAAATCCCACAGAATATCAAGAAATGCCCAAATTCATAAGAACAATATGGGGGGGGGCATAATATAGCGACAAACTTGAATGCTTTTTTTCAATTTAACACTGCCTGACACATCAGTAGAAGAAAAAGTTACAGCAATTGTTTGTAAAGTTTATCAAAGTTGTGCACGGTCTGAGTTGCTTATCCGTGGATGGTGGTATATTATTTCTATTAGCTTATTTCTGGTTTATGGACCCCCGATGAAAATTAAGAGTCATCTTATTTGAAAGCTCTTGATGTACTGAGCACAGTGGCGTAGATCATATTTTGCAACAATTTTTGCAGGCAAACACCTATTTCTATATAAGTATATACAATCAAAATGTACTTACAGAAGAATATTGTTTTATAATAAAATTGTAAATAAAAAATCTGATATTAGTTTTATTTTTTATTGCTTCGGCAACTCTGTCTAGTCACAAATGTTGGGATGTGTTGTTATAATAATTATAATAGTTACATCTGATAGTTACGTTCTCATAAATTTTTTCCTCATAAAATGATTTCATTATTATTTACGTATAAAGTTGTAGGCTTTCGCGACCTGACTTTCATGTCACCGCGACCCCAAAATTATGAAACACTGGTCTAGAGAAACTTTGATGCTATTCATGTAGTAATGCCAACCTCTGATAACTAAATACATAAACGAGAATTTCTTCTCGAAGGTTTAAATGTATAATAGATGCATATCTTATTTATAGAAAGCTAAGAAAAGTCGACAAGAAAGAGTTCCTAGCGCTTACGTTGTTAACGGTGGCGAAACCTTTACGCGCAACATAAGCTTCTTTCCTTTATAAAAATACATAATGTCTAATATAGTGCAAGCAAATTGTAACTGCCACAATGCAACCAAATTTGGACTTAAGAAGCTGAGTTACGATATTGAAGTCTTAGTATTACAAACATATAGTGAATTTTCGACAAGTGCTAAAAAGAATGAATCACTAAAAGTTTTTGTGAAGAAGCAGAACAAGAGTATCACAAAATTCTCAGACATATTTCAATAATAATATTAATAATAATAAACAACCTTTATTATCATAAGCACCTTACAATCAAATTAAAGGTAAATACTATATCGTACAATGACGACCAAAACAAAACACAAAAGCAAAAAACGATAGCACAGCGGCGTACTGGAAAATAAAAACTTAAGAAAGGAAACAAGAACTTACAAAATAAACAATTATGCAACTAATAATTACATTTCTCATCGTACATGTTAATGCCCTTCTTACCACCGCAAATTCTCTTTAATAACTTATCGTTCACATCCTTTCCTTTCTTTACCCTCTCTCCTTACATTTCTACTTCACATCCCTACCATTCCCTTCTCCCTAACATGTCTACACATCTTACTGTTTTTACCTTTATCTCCATCCCCAAATAGTAACCCAAGTTCCAGCTACTTCATTTTTGAGCACATTCACCACTTTTTTCATTATACTCAATCCATCCCCATCCTGCCCCAAACATCTACTCCAATTATCTCATCACCCTGTCCTCTTCTGTTCACTCCATCTTTATACAATCTCTCATCCAATTTTCGTCACCCATACCACAAGCTCTACATTTTCTATCTTGCGTATACATCCAGTATCTATTACCCCATTCATATCAGTACGTTGGCTCAGTTTAGAGGCAGCCGTTAAATAGTATTTTCTGGCTCAAGGATACTTTTTTATATACGTACATACAAAATATTTTCTATTACACGTAGGTGAGGACGAAAGTGATGGTGACAAGTTTGGAATTTTATCTCCGACCAAGAAAATGAAGTCAGAAAAACCACTTTTCCAGAGTTATATTTAGGTACTTTGCCATCAAAACGTTCGAAAAACGTATTATAGATTCTATAATACGTTTTTCGACCTACAGATCGACGTAATGTTGGATTGGAAAAACAACTTACTAATGGTTTGAGTAAACAGTTTTTCGGATCTACTGTCATGATATCTTTGCCAAAAATGACATACAGTGAAAAAACGAGATTCGTAAATGAAGCTTCTTCAGCTTACCAAAAAGGGATTGATTATTTGGGAAAACGTTTCAATTATGACAAATTGATTTACAAGAAAATTCGAATTTTGAAACTGGGCGAGATTCTCGAACATGCCAATATAATTAGTATTTGCACAGATCTCGGAATTCAGGTGCCATAAAATGTTTTGTTAATTTAATAGGTTTTCATTGATTTTTGAGTATTTTTTTTTCAACTTCAATATGCAGAGTTTTTAGGTCGATGGTGATATTTTTTCGAAGAATTATGTTTGCCTGAAACGGTGTTTCCTGTTTTATTCGAAGAGGAAGTAAGAAACTCGGAGAAATGGAGAAAATTTTTGAGAATAAATAAGGCGCCAAATTTGAAAAACATTAATTTAAACTGTTTTTTTTTTGATTCCTGTGAGTAATCGTATTATGAACCATCCTTGGTCAGAAGACCGAAACCGAATGTCGGTTATTTTGGTTAAGGCAGAATTGCGTGTTCGCCTAAATTATGATTTCACGCCACGAATTTTTCGACGCAATAAAATCGAAATCGGAATTGTTACCATCTAAGAAAAAAATACAATTACATGATGAAAAAATGCTTGCGATATTCATGTTTTTGACACATTTTTCATATTTTGTAACTTCAATAAAAGACATTTTTGTGTTTTGAATCGAGCTCTTTTTGCGATTTTGAGCGCGGAAATTGTGTGTTTGCACTTTCACAGGCTAACAAAGTGGAGGTCAAATGGGTGCTTCTCCTTTTTTTGCGAGAAGGGGGAGTTATTTCTAGGGGATAATCCTAACAATAACTAGTCAGCTAAGCATAACATCAGAAGTCCAAAGGCAGACAATGAAAGCATCGCGAGTTACCGGAACACTTGTCATATGAATAACTAAGTACATGAACATCGAGGTAAAAATTAAAAGATATAAGACCATCCTTCGCCCCATACTGATGATGCCATTGAAACCAAGGTGACAAAACAGAAAGCAGGCTCCAATGATGTGAAAATATTAAGATCAATAGCTGGTGTCACAATACGTGACAGCAAACCAGTGAGTCCACAAGCAAAAAATGCAAAGTACAAGACAATCAAGTGGAGTAGGGTTAGGAAAAAAAGAGTGGAATAGCCATGTTAACAGGATGGAAGGAGGAAGTCTAGCTCAAATTTGTAAGAGAAGTAAACCCAAGACCACCCTAGAGATGGACAGAAAACTGACAATACTCGTCCATCGAAAATACGTAGTAGAGAAGACAAACCGGAAAAATCTTAGTCACTCGTGGAATAAACATACTTAAATCAGTTGTATTACCTATTTTACCTCTTAATAAATTCATTTAATACTCACGTATTTCGAAATCTGTGAAGTGTTATGACACCGTCTTTTTCTACGCGGTCGTTGTTTCTTGTTTTTGAAGTAAAATAAGCAGCGCTCAGTACAGCAAAGGCACCTACGGAAACTCTTATGTCCGACATCTAAATATTGGCTGTGCTTGGCTCCAATCACTCACAATGAGTGGATGCTATATCTCAAACATGAGCCAATGTTGCCGTCTAGATTGGCACCTATGTGCAATTCCAGCCTTATATGTTACCCACTAGTGTTTAATGTAAAAAATATGATTGGTATAGCGAGCCTCATGTACAAAATTACAGTTAGCACCAAAAGTGTCAATTGTTGGCGTTACTATAAATAAAGGATTTGTTCGGAAAGTAATGTTAATGAATCGAGAAAAAAAAATATTGATTAGATCGATATAAATCATTAAAAGGATTCAAAGTACTGTCCTCCTACGTCAATACATCGCCGCCAGTGAGAAGCATTTCCAGGCATCGAAGGCATCACGGTAGTCCTTCTCCGGAATGTTCTTTAAAGCCTTGGTTCAAGCCTGTTTGATGTTGCCAACCGTCCCGAAATGTTGAGCTATCATGGGAGTTTTCAAAGGCGGAAACAAAAAGAAGTCTGGAGGAGCCACGTCAGCAATGTAGGGAGGCTGAGGAACCGTTGGCACACCTGCATTAGCCAGATATCTGGTCACAACAGAGGATGTGTGCATCCTTCGCAATGTCAGCCTGGACGCGTTGAACCCTGCGTTTGAGTCAATTAAGAACATCCACGTAGAATTTTTCGGTAGCGGATGTACCCTGCGGTAGACAAGTCCTCTGCTGTCGAATAACGCAATGAGCATGGTCTTGACTTTTGATTTGCTCATTCTGGCCGTCTTGAAACGAGGAGACGTTGAAGTCTGTCACTCGGCACTTTACCTCTGTCTCGGGGTCGTACTCGAACACCCAGGGCTCGTCTGCTCTGATCACGTTGTTTGAAAAGTGGGAGTCTTCGTCACACAGGCGATTTTTGGTCGTCCGTTAACACTTTCGAACACTTTGCACATTTTCAAATTATTCCTCACAATTTCGTGAACGATAGATTTAGGAATATGTAATGTCTCTGCCAATAAGCGACGATGCGAGTTCAAAAGATCTCTCATACGAGTCTCGTTTTCGTCGGTACTTGTCGTTAATGACCGTCCACCGCGGGGTTCATTGCCTACCTCCTCACGGCCTTGTGCCACCGGTAGATTTGTCGATTCGGAAGACAATCATTGCCAAAAGCCGTATTAATCATTGTAACAGTTTCCACTGTGGTCTTATCGGGTTTAATGCAAAACTTGATCGTTATACAATGTTCTACCGAACGCTACATTTTAGCTTGACCGTGGTGACCGAAACGACTTTTAACGAAAGATCCTGTCTGAACTCTCCAGCAGCTCGGAGGCCACTACCTGTGCATGCGCTCGTTCTATGACATTCCCCTCCAGTCATCACCACCATCCAGAGTGCGCTGGGACGTATAGTAGCTCGCCGAAAAAATCATTATCAGTACTATCCGGACAAACACTGTATTTTACTATAATAAGACACGTCATTCATATCTTTTGTGTTTCCTCTATTTATTGAACATCTAAATTATGGAAATCGAGTGTAGTAATTTGTCAAGTATTTGCTACATTGATATAAATGTTTATTGACCGCCTTCGATAATTTCCAAAGATGCTATATCTAAAGAATTGAATGAAATAAAACAACTAGTAATAATTTTTGAGATTCTTTAATACAAAAATATTACCGTGACAACCAATAAATACAAACTATTGCATACGTATGGAAATTGCGAAAATTATATATTTCGGGAAAAAAAAATTATATATATAGGAAAAAATTATTTCATTTAAAAATTAGATTTAATTAAAATTAGACAAGCATGATACATGAATTAATTGTAATTCATCTATGTATGGATAGATCAATTAATTGTAACACGTTTTAATTACAAACATTAATTACAATTTTTTCTGCACAATAAATAATTATTTATAAGATTCAGTTTTAAATACTTGATACATTTATTTAAAGAAATCTTTGACGCCTGTTTTGTTTCATACTTTAACTAACGTACTTTTGAAAAAGCTTGTTTAAAAAAGAAAGTCTCTTTGTATCAAAAAGTAATTATTTTCTTTTTCTTCTTAAGATGCATGAATTTTAATTTTACCCATTCTTCATTAAAAGTAATTTTATTTTGGGCACAATAACTTTTAATATATTTTCAATGTAAATACTTTCATAAATTTTTTTAAAAAAGGTTTGCTACCCTTGTAATAATTTTTCATTTGATGCGAAAGCTATTACAAACCATAGGAAGCAAATTAAACTGATAACAATGTATGTTCAGACACATTTAATATTATTTTCCTGTCCACCTCTACAATTAATCCATAGTGTATAGAGGTATCAAGTTCATTAATAGTCGATTGAAAATTGAAGACCCATTGATTGGAACCCATTGAATTATTCCTGGTATGAAACGTTCTCGAAAAATTTGTGGTATTAAATCATATTGCGTACGACGGTGAAGAGAAATTTAAACATGTCTTTTTGAGAAACATCTTATTAAAACTAAAATTAAATCGTTCTAGAGTTGGAAGTCGATTTTAATAAAAACATTGGAACTCTGAGTATTCCAATAACCCCATTGTATTTAACACACAGATGTAAAAAAAAGTTGATCAATTAATTAGTTGGCACGTTTCGGGAAATCGATCGTCCCTTCATGAAAACTGCTTCTTTTAATGCGGACTTTGTTTATTGAAATGGAAGTGGCTTTGGTTTTGAGAACATTTAATTATTACATTTTATTGAAACAATGAACTATACAATTGCCATATTAAAACAATTTGGATCAAGCCATTTCCATAATAGTCACAAGGTATAATAATGTAAAGTGGAAAATAGACAAGCATTTTAATTGTTTTACTTTATCCACTGTTCGTCATAAAAGCTAAATTCTAGGAAATGTTTCAACATTATTGTTTACAAAGTTTAGTTATAAATATTCTGTTCATAAATAGGAGTCATTAAAAGGAATTTGCTCCTAGTAGGTAAATTAAACGCGTCAAATTCGAATCATTATGTAAACATGTGTAGTCGTTAGAATCATCATGTACCTATCATCCGATATTACTTTGTCCACGAATTATTAGCGCGACTAATTGTTTGAACACCTACACTTTGTAGATAAGAGGTATGAAAATAGAAAGAGAAGATAGTGGAAGAAGTCGCTCCGCCGAAAGGCAACTTCAACCGCAAGCCGAGAGGCACCGGAATCAGCCGGAGAGAGCTGCTAATTAGAAAATAAACCTACATATAGTATCGCGTTCGAAATGACAGCTCAAATATGAGCTTAATTATATTACTACGTATTGATTAGTTGAATTGACTGGAAAACTCAAACACATAAAATTCTGAATTTATTAACTAATAAACTAATATGAGTAACTTAATGTTTCTTAATAATTTATTTTATTTACTTGTGAATTGGTGTTAGATTTTATTGCGTGCTAATTATTTTTACTTTCATGAATAGATTGTATAAACAAAATATTCAGTTTTATTATCTAATGAGCTAAGCCCATTCAATTTAATTTAAATTATAATGTATTGTAACAGATTAAGAACTTATTTTTTCCGATCCCATTTATATAGTCGGCTGGGTTTAGTTAATTGAAGTGAGCTTATTAAATTTATGTATCAAGTACAACTGTTATGAAAATGGCACGAGCAAAAGTGAAACTCAAAAATATAATATATTAATTAATTTAACAATTTTGCGATTATGAAAAATGTTTTGGTCATAGTTTCAATCAAATATAACAATACAAAATGTTTCCAAAAACAAAACGAGTGCCAAGTTGAAAATGTCAATTCGTAATTGAAAGGGATTGAGCTCAATTCATAATTTCATTTATTTCATAATTGAAAAGAACAGGTCTGATGATGGGATGATCGTTTCTCCGAAACATGTCAACTAATTAATATTGATTAAAACTTTATTACATCCTCGTATCAATTAAAATAGACTTTTTGGAATACTTTACTGGAGTTTTATTTTTTAATGTTAGTAAAAGTAAGTTTGATAGGCAATAGTGAAAGGCAATAGTGATTTCTTGCATTTTGCCCCAATCTAGCGAATTAAACTCAATCTACGGATGAAGAAAATTCTACGCAATTCCCCAATTCTACCCAATGGAAAATTTACCCAATCAAGAAAATTTGAAACACATACATTTCATAGCACAGTTAGAAGCTTACTTAAAATATTTCTGTATCATATTTTTTCAGGCCTTATAAATTTATTGAGGATCAAGTACAAATGTTCGACATAGCTTCAACAGCTCCTACTCTTAAGTCTAACATTTTATTATAAACTAACTGAACTCGCGAATTTCATTTCGCAAAAAAGACTTCATTTCCCATGTTCCCGAATGCCCACATTTCCGCAATCCCATGTTCCCGTGTTTAAAAACCATTCCCAGATAATTGAAAAAATAATTTTAGTAATAGATAGATTTTCTAAAGGAGAATAGTGATGCAGAGGTGAGACAAACTTGTATCTGAACTCAGTCCGAAATAACCCAGTCCGAGATGAAGGTATAAGAGGCAGAGGCCCGTAAACAAAATGGTTGAAATTATTCAGAATTTTATAAATCAGAATAAGTTCGTCTTTTTCTCATTAGTTTTTATTGTGAAAACTATGGCTGTAGTACAAATGTGAGTAGTAATTTTCTTTTATTATGAACAAATTTTTGAAAAATTCAAACACCGTACGTTCTTTGTTTTTACTTTGGATAAATAATTATAATTAATATAACAAATTGTCATTTAAAATAAAGCTAACTTAATTCTTATCACTATGTTCTTCGATGGATGTATATTATTAGATCATAATGATTAAAGCACTATTTAATAGAGTTGATGTTTATTTTATTTAGTTCAATTTGGTTTTGGAATTAGTCAGAAGTAAATTATTTTTTTATTGTGAATAGATCAATTTAAAATCTTGATGCGCTTTATTTAAATCATGTTCAATTAATTCATGCGCCGTGTTTGCTTTATTAAGGTTGAATCCTGGCTTTAATCAAGCAAGGGCTCCAAATAATTATCATTTAACTGGAAATGTTATTAGTAATTTTGAAACCCTCCAAATATGTTTTATTAATTCTGACTACACCCTAAACAAACTTTTTATCTAAGATTCCAGTTGAATTGGATGGGTTTTAATTAGAAGTACAATTTATTTCCAGTTAGGGGGTCACACAATTCCATGTCACAAATTTAAACGTGACAATATTGCACTGTATACCACAGTATTATCGGAAAGACTGAAACCAATTAGTTGTGGAGAACACTACATTTGGATTGGTATATGATGCGACTAATCTAAGTAATCGATTGTACAGAATACGTTCGTTTCAGTTTGCTGAGGCTTAACCAAATACAACTTTTTTTAATGAAGAATATAAATAGTATTGCTTTTAAGCCGTATAGCTATTAATTAAATTAGGTGTGTTAGTTATTACGAAAATTGCATACAGATGTATTTTAGGAGATTCAAATTGATTTAAAAAACCAGGTAAGGGTAGATGCATTTCTGTCATTCGTTTGAAGCCTTTGTCAACACCCTTTGCTTTTTGCTCATAGCATCATTGCGCTGGTTTATGAGACTAGCGCTTTACTATTGTGTCACCATCTGGCTAGTAAATCAATTTAAATTATTTTGTATTATATGCATTTGTAGCACGGTATGCCTATGTTATATTAGGCTAGTAAATGTAGTTTAAGAAATAACCAACGAAATATCAGGTAGCAACGCATCCAACCAATTAGGAACAGTATTTTTTGGGGCCCAGATCGTAACCTAAGTAACTCTATCCACCCTAGCGTTCGCGCTTCGCCGGTCATATTAATGATGAATATAGATAGTATTAGTTTTAAGTCGTATAGCTATTCATGAAATTAGGTGTATTAATTATTACGAAAACTGCTTACAGATGTATTTTAGGAGATTCAAACTGATTTACAAAATCAGGTAAGAGTAGATGCATTTATGGCATTCGGTGGAGCAGTTGTCAATACCTACTGGAGACTAACACTTAACTATTATGCCACCACCTCGATAGTAAATCAATTTGCATTATTTTACATTATATGCATATGTAGCATATAATATTATATGCTACATATGCATAATAATGCAAATTGATTTACTAGCCAGGTGGTGGCACAATAGTTGACGGCTAGTCTCATGAACCAGCGCAATGATGCTATGTGCAAAGCAGAGGATATTGTCAAAGGAATGCCCACAGAATGCCAGGAATGCATTTATCAATTTGATTTTAAGAAAACCTGATAACAGTATTTTAGGTCAAAAAACCTAAAATACGTCTGTAAGTAGTTTTCGTAATAATTAACATACCTAAGAACTTTTTTTGCCGACACAGAAGTGAGGAAAACTGCTCAAATGGATACCAGTGGCCAATTGGTTACTGATGACCAAAAAGATTGTGTGACGCCAACAGTATTTCCAAGCAAACATTTAATTCACCCAAAAGCATGAGAGCTACAAGTGGTGGCTTAGACACAACAGTATTAGAAACACCATTTATTTTAAATACTCTTATAATTTAGTAAATTTATTTAGGTTAGAAAATTCAAGAAATTTAAGAAGAATGTGTAAATTATTTGTAGTTTATTATAAATTTTAAATTATAATTTTAAGTAATGTCTCGCATTAAAGTGAGTAAACTTCCCATTTAACGTAATTCACTGTTGTAATAATTTTACGTATAACACTAGTCACTTTCTTAAAACTAAAGTCGTTTAGTAATAAGTGCAAAGAAAAAGAACGCATAAGTAGAGTATAACGCAGATTTATCAAAATATTAGTGATGAGAATTTATACAATTAAAATTTAGATATAAAGTATAAGGCTTCAATACAAAATCAGATCTATTCAAGAGTATTCAGATATAAAATCTATAAATCTACTTTAAATAAAAACAGTAAATAACAAAATCTATTATTACAGACAAATAATTTATAAGAATATTGTTTCGGATTTCATAATTATCTACCATTTCAAGATATTTATATATAATTAGAAAAAATTTCAATTAATTACAAAATTGATGTTTCTCTGCAATTAAGTCGAAGAAAGTCAAATCATGTTAGAAATAAAGGGTTGAATTACATACAATTTAGATGCATGCAGGTTGTTAGTCTATAAATTATATTTTCTAATAAATAAAATTGTAATAAAGTTCTATAACATTGGAAAAGTACGTAATAATTCTTAGAATTCGAGTGCAAGTGTTCAGATGATGCATCTTCATGGGAAAAACAAGTCATGGTCATTACTATTCAGCTATAGTCTAGAAGCCCGGGCTAGACTGATGCTTTTACGAGTCTATAAAGGAATATTATAGACTCGATATGTTTAATCTTTATTATTTAAATTAATTATATTTTAATAAATTAAACGGATTTCTTTAATATAACCTCTGATAAATTTTAACAAGTTTCAAAAGGTTCTGGTTCACCTAGTTCATCAGAGTATATACCCCAAAACTACTACCACTTAACTATAAACGAGGCGTGACAATATAAAAATATCAGAGCATAATCTCCTATAGCTTTCTTTCGTCCTAAGAAATTTTTCAGAAAGATAAAGACTTACAAAGATGTACTGTTTTCGCTTTTGCAACAGGGAAATCCCTTCTTTTTTGCGCCGGCAACAGGCCACTTAACGTTTTCAAAAAGATATATAAAACGAAACCCACTTGAGTTTAGGCGATTCCGTTTCCAGTTTTCAAGTTTAAATTCTCAGTTCCGTTGAGTCGCTTAGTAATCGCTTTTACTCTTCTCTCCAGTACTTGTGTAATCTTCAAGATAGAAAGTAATTGCGTTTTTAAATCGCTAAACTACTGAATAAGTTATGAGTGTCTGTCATGAATAGCGAATGAATGTAAGCATTAAATATTTAATTATTGTTGCTTGTTTAGACTATTGAATGTGAATAAATTCAGCACATTATTACGAGCAAATAATTAACAAATATTCAAGTAAATAACATTCATATTTCTATAACGTGCTAATAAACTAATATGTTTTTTCTATGCTAATAAATAATTGTCATACAATTTACTATTATCTATCTAGTGAGCCTACTCAGATTCAATTGTACTCATTCAAAGAGTAAATCCTCTTATGTTACTAGGGAAATGATGTATTTATTTTCGTGTAATTCGAAAGCTTAATAGTATTCACGTAAATATTTATTATAATAGAATCAATTCAGATCAATATTTATTTTATTCAAGTTGTTCAATTAATGACCCTCTAAATCATTATTGTAAGAATAATAAATAATTAATTTGTGAAATAGATTATTAGAATAAATGTAATAAAAGAAATTGCCGTAGATCATTATGAAATCAAATACAATATTCGGAAACTTAAAACCTATCATGACCTGTGCTTGTATATTATAATTTTGTGTCATTTATAACAAACTATATATTCTTGTAGCAACCGAATTTACTTTTAAAAATATGAATTAATTTCTTCCTTATTAAGTTATTAAAATATATTAAGATGTTTCTTATTTATATATATATAAAAAAAATATATTAAAAGAGTAACTGTTGATAATTTGCGAATTTTTAATAACAAAACAAATAGGGTTAAAATTTAAATATGCTCCGATTACTTCATGTGATCTGGAGAGAGGCTTCTCGCAAAGTAAAGAATTGAAATAATTACACACTCATGCCTGATCGGCGAAACAAGATCTTGTCGTATGATAGTAACATTTTTCAATTTTGCAATTAACATTACGTTCACACAAATTAGAATAATGTGATTTATTCGGTGCGAATAAATCACATTAAGAAATACGTTACCATATTAAGATATACGTATTCAATCAACAAAGATAAGATTAAATCGAATTAAACGCAAAAGAACTTTTATTAGTTTGTTAAACAAAACAATCATAAACGTTTACCAGATTCTCAAAAAATAAGATATGGAAATATATAAAATATTAGTACAGCTTGACCAACGTAAGATTGCGGTTCCGTTACACATTTTTGTTTGTTTGCAATATAATTAAAAATAATTAATCAACACAAATAGTTAATAGGCATAAACTTTGTGATAAAGTGACATACTCTGTCTTCATCATTTTTACAGATATTAACCACAGGAAGAGTATCTAAGCGAAGCGCAAACTTACGCTGGGCAAGCTGTAATTAATTAGAGAAAATCTAGTTGAAAAAAAAATCATTTATATATATATATCTCAACAGTTACTCTTCTAATCATTTTGACGATACAACTATAAATAATTCATGCACACGCACACCCTCACAAAAACATATATTCAGAAAAAAATTGTGATACGACCGTATTTAATCACAAGTCAGTCGACTGTTAAAGATATCGTAAGCTATAAATATATTAATTAAATAACTTTCGCAAATTAATACATTATCGCAAGCAACTCCAGAAAGAAATGTTTTTTTAAATTATATTCTCTGAGCAAAAATGATTTGTTTTATGTATAGGTTTTAAGATCAGAAAGCAAGTTCCTAAATTTTAATAAAACCTATCTCAAATCGATGCTACTGGTCCAGAAATATCCTTAACGTTTGCTACATTTATTCCTGGTTTCGGCCCTATACCAATATATTCAATAAATAGACGAACATAATACCCAATATTCTCTTCACATTATAACGTTATTAATATTCAAGTAAAATAAGATTAAATATTGGAGTCGCAGAAATAATGATCGAAAATCATCGCACACAATTTTCAGTACGAAAATCTTTGTTTTTAAGATCATTATAAATAATCAACAATATAATAGGTATCTTAAAATAATAGCGCACCCATACTACCCATTTCATTTTGCTCCTTAACAAATATTTCAAAATATTGATATATAATTGTCACCGCAAGCAAGATACCAGTACCAGATCCGATCGCACCCATAAAATCAGCCAATACGGAAAGTGCACCAATACAGAGACCTCCAAATGCGGCAGCCGTCGGAATATATCGGTTCAGTTCGTGAATCATTGAATTATCACGATGTCCACGCATCACCATTTGCTGTTCCTTCAATTGTTTAGCGACATCCTTAGCTGAACTACCCGATACATCAATCCAAGTTTTCGAAAAGAACGCACAAGAACCCAACATGAAGAAAATATATAGAACAGCATGAACTGGATCCTCGACAATGTGACCAACACTTTCAGGTGGACTTAGATAGTAACATAAACCACCAATAGGATACGAACGTGCGGGACCACCGCCACCAACATCAGCCCAAACACCCAAAAGGTTGATTACGAAATTTCCATGAAATTTGACGGCTAACATTTGAGATATTACATACAAGTTTGATACCAGTGCTGATTGTAAAATGATAGGAATATTAGATGTATAAAATAGTTTGATCGGATAACTGGAATATTGACCTCTATAACGCGCACTTTTAATAGGCAAATCCACTCGGAAGCCTTGGAAATATATAACAACAGCAAAAACTAGAATTGTAGCTAAGAGATTCATTAGGTTTGGAAGATTCTGACGATAAAACGCTTCTCTCAATGCTCTTACTTTATCAGGCCTTGTTGTCAATAAATGGAACAGTGCTATAACTGCACCCTCAAATTCAGTTCCACGACCAGTATTGACTGTTGCTGGACTAAACGCTTTCCATATAATCGTTTCGCAAATATTAGTCGCGATGAAAAGCGAAATACCGGATCCAAGACCATAGCCTTTTTGTAGTAATTCATCCAGGAGAAGTACGATTAAACCGGCGACAAATAATTGAATGATGATAAGAAGACAAACTCCAGCACCTATTTCAGCTGGATCACCATACATTCCGGTCATTACATATACAATTGCTTGACCAACAGTGATTACCATACCAAATACTAAAATAAAAAGTATTATTTAATATAATCATCAATATAAATCTAGATCAAGGATAATAAAAAATGATAAAACATAAACTAGAGAGGACAACATTAATAAAAAATTGCATCGTGTAGAGAGCACACTGATATGATAAAGAAAGCAAATGGGGTTATAGATAGAATGCAGATGATATGGGAAAGAAAGTTTAAGTGAGAATGAGGAAGAAGATAATGATGGAGAGGGTGCAGGTTAGATGTTTAGAAAGGATGCCGGGATTAGATAAGAATACTTTGAATGAGGTAGTTATGTAGGAGTTAAGAAAATACAAATGCTGGATAAGCGGCGTGAAAAGGATGATAAATTTAGATGCGACGGCATTGAAGGGAGTAGTTTGGTTAGAATGAAGAATGGATGAAGAGATATAAGTGAGAAAGAATGGATTAAGTGAAGAATATGAGGATTGGATGGTCGACGAATAGATGATTTGAGGAAATGATGGGAGGCAGTGAAGCAGTGAATGAGATCATAGAAAGGACGAGGGAAGTAGAAAAGCAAGGGAAGGATGGAAGAAATGTTAGAAGTAGGTATAATCGTAAGTATATGTGGATGAGTGAAGAGGAGAGAATGACGAAGTATTTAGTGCCGGAATTGAGCATGGTGGATACAAGAATGGTTGCAAGGGTAGATGAGCAGGAAAGAATGTGAAGGATATGTGAAGCGGCGAAGAAAAATGAAGTAACTGAATAAAAGAATGTGAAGGGATTGAGTGGAGTGCTAGTGAAGGTGCTGAGGAAAAACTGGAGTGGTCGTTTGGGAAAGGGAGGAAAAGGATGATACATAACGAAAAACGAAGGGTGAATGTAGAAAGAAAGAAGAGGGAAGAAGGGGTTTTAGAGAATGGAGAGATGCAGGAAGTTGTAGAAGCATAGGGCATAGGGAAAAGAAAAAATTAGGATGAAAGAGATCGGGTCCCCTTCCCCTCCGAGGGAGAAGCGAAGGCTTCTCTCCCAGGGGAAGGGGAAAAATGGGAGAAGCCTTCCCTTCTCCCTCGAGGGATGAATTAAATTTAGTTTAACAATAAATAGGTATATATATATATACCATATATATATATATATATATATATATATAGAGATCATCAT
>WYDF02286399.1:0-16642 GCA_009867245.2 Adranes taylori
TATAAAAAAAATATTAGCACTATATATTTTTATTAGCACTTAAACAGGGTTAGAATCAAAATGGTACGAGCGAGATTTTTAAAAAAATTTTATTTAGTGAAGATTGTCTATTCAGATTGCTGTGGAGGACAAAATTTGAACTTTAATGTTGCGCAAATTTCGACGATTGACTTTATAAAACACAATTTTCTTGAACCTGGACACACATTTAATGAGTGTGATGCATGGTTTGGGATCACTGAAATGAAAACAATGAAAGGCACATGCATTTATCTTACCATTACACTGGGAAGAATTGATTGCTCGTAGTAGTAAAAAGATTAAAATAGTATTAATGACAGCTAATGATTTTTTATCGACTCTGAAGAAAAGTCTGAATCTGGAGAAATCATTAAGTAGAGAAATATTAGGATGATGAATTTTGGAAAGTTATCTGCGAATAATGAAATTTAAAAAATATTGCAATAAAAGCAGATTAACAGATTTTTTTAAATACCTATTAATCACTTTCTACAAAACTGAAAATGTCACTTGCACCATTTTGATTCTAACCCCCTCATATAGTATATCAATAAAATATAAATCATAACTTTTATATCAAAAATAGAATATTTTGCGCTAATTACCTTCGAGCATACAAAAATTTAAAAAAATTTGACCCCTTGGTCAGCAGATCTTCGCTTGTCTTTAGCCATTCGGGCGTTTTGCTAATAATCAAATTATCATTTGATTTGAAATCTAATCCTAACGGAGGTTCGTATACATCTAATATAGAATCGTCAAAGGCATCATGCAGGATTTGTCTTGTTCCATGCCAATGTTTAGCTACCCAGTAGGTTCTATGAAAATGAAGATGTATTGTATTCTTAAAACACCAAATGTATAACCTGCTACATACATTGTACCTGCTGTACAAAATATAAATGCCTTTCGAAACTTTATCATCAATCAATGTTTGTTGACCAAAATTTTCTACTTTTAATTAATTAAACATATTCCGTTAAAATTACTTTAGGATTTAACCCAACTTTCTTGACAGATAAACGTCAAACTCAACTAGCATTGTAGCATCTACCAGGGTTGTACGCAAGTTTGTTTGTGTAGAATTTAGCTCTTAGGCGTTTAAATGACGCGAATATTCATTACAAATTGAACGACTATTGAACGACAAATTCGCTTTTCAGTTAAAAATATTTTAAGTCTTTAGCAAAAAAAATGTTTGGCTTTGTAATACGTCATGTCAGCCTTTTCTCAAATTATGTTTACTTATTTATTAATAATAATCGTTTTTAAAACAAAATGAAAGTTTAGCAGCAAAATATTTTTTGTTTAGTTTATCTATATTACAATTACTTATATTACATGTTACTTGTGTTGCACAATTACTTGTGTTGTTATACGTTTAGTCAAAACGTAAAGTAAGAAAGCAGACGTAAGTACTTCGACAAAATTTCGTATTCTGTGTAAACGTCGAGTTGTAAAAGTTTAGTATCTTAACGAAAATAAGCAATTTTTGGCGAAAATTCGCGTCATGTAATTTGTTTATCATCTTTATTTGATCGTAAGATCATGTACCTAAAAATAATCAAGAGAATACAGAAAATGCAAACAGTGAAAAAAAGAGATAAAAATAGAGTATAACAGAGATAGAAAAACAGATGAATACCTAAAATGTAAAATAAGAGTACTGTAACGAGTTGGCATAATATTAGACGAGTTGGACATCTATAACCAACGAAATTCTTCGTTGAATCAACCCTTATGAGCATCACTGCCTCTAGTATACGATAGAGCGCGCCGCTCAAAGAAGAATCGACAAGAATATTCTGCATCCCGCATATATGCACTTGTAAACGTGCATTGTCATCCGTTCGACTGGGTAGCAGATGCTTAGGGCACAGCTACGCCTACCGTGTTTACGATATAAGTCGTATACCTTCTGGTCAGATGCGCTTAGCACTGTGCTTACAGTCAAGCCATTTGTACTCAGTCGGATCGCGAATATGTAACATAAGCCGAGCTCGCACTTATACATAATGAGTCAAGCCGCAATTGTTGTCGTGTTCTGCAGTAAAATTAATTAAGGCTGCGCTTGCACTTATCATTAATGAGTCGAGCCACCGTTATTATTTCTACGCAGTAATCTCGCCGCATAATAATGTATGTTCCGGTATAATTCATAAATTGTTGTGGCAGTACAAAGACTTAAGACATTTCGTTATCGCCTACATTTTCGCGCCTCGTGTTATAATACAGTCTTTATAATAGCACATAATTGTGCTATTATAAAGACTTGTAAGACAATTCGTTTATACAGTTCGCGCCTCACAATAACCTCAAGGCAATTACCTATAATTCATGTGTGCGGCCGCGTCTTTCTAAAGACGACACCTTCAATCCGAACAAATCAAGCCACCTAACACAACCCCACCGCCTGGCTCGCGTTAAGCCCGATCCCGGATTATTGGACCACTCGCGGAGGAGGAAGCCAGAGTTCAGAGGAATATCCTTTTAATCAAAGAAACCGCAAGAGCTTTCACATCAAATATCACTTAATTGTTTGGATTAATAACTTAATAAATAGGATTAAAACTTAACACATCTTTCTTTGGTATGCTTGTGTTCGTGTGCGAGCCCTATACAGTCTCATAACTTTGTTACACTCTCATAGCTTATTACAATCTTCGGAGTGTATATCAACAGTGGAGAAGAGGAAATAACAATCCATCCCCCCACAGTACCTGAAAAAACTCGACAACGAAAGGAGTAAAAAAAATAATGTACAACTAAATGGATAACAACAATACTAAAAAAACTAAAATAAAAACAACCATATGACCAAGTAAAAAATATCCTATGAGAACTGATAGAAGAGCCAAATATAAAGAAATAATAAATGAATTGGAGAAACTTATAAAAGAAACAAAAACTCAACACGCGAAACAGATGTTCCAAAATGCAAAAAACAATTCCTACGAAATATGGAAAACAATTAATCAGGTAATGACAAATAAGGAAAATGGCAAAAAAACACCTGTATTAAGTATCTCAAACACATTGATGTAATATACAAAACAGAATAGATATCGCTGAAAACTTCATAACAATAAGAGAAAAGCTGCAAAGAAATAAAGGCAAAATATACTGGAAAGAACATGAAAGCGATGAAAGAACAAGAAAAACAGTATATATGGCGCCACAAATGAAAATGAAGTAAAGCAAATAATAAAGAACTTAAAGAATAATAAAACTCCAGATAATGTCGGTATAACCTCCAGAGACCTAAAAGAAACAAAAGATTTAATAATACCAGCAAATACAGAAAGCATCAACAAATTTAAATCAAAAATAAAAATTTTTATTTTCAATATTTTGAAATTGCGTAAACAAAAAAAATTTTTTTTGTCTCATTTAATAACTTATAAATTGAACGCGTAATATGCGGCGGTTTGTTGGAGAAAGATGTTTCAAAGTAATATGTCCTTTATGGATTGGTTAATGGATGATCGAAATTTTCGAAAAATTATTATATTGGCACGTATCAGCACATACATCATGTAAAACATTTATCAATATAAACCATTTTGAATAATATTTTGAAATTTGGAAATCTTATGCAGTGAAACGGAAAGAATACAGATATTGTTCTATGAATATATGAAACGAATAGATAGCTAAATAGTACAAATACTATGAATTTAGAGACATTGTGAAACTCAATCAAAACACAAAATTTCTTTAGCTTTTAAATTACGCTTATTCTTCGAACATTTATACCAGAGATAAACTGATTATATAAGAAGCTGTAAACATGTGACAAATATTTAGATCAATAAAGTTCTTTAAAAAAATTAGAGCTAGAGACCTGGAAACATATAACTACTAAAAAGTTTTCTGAAAAAATTTTTATTGCTCAAAATCGGTTCAGTATATTGATTTGCTCACATCGATAAAATTGAGGTCCCTTCATTTTTTCCAACTTTCATAGGAACCGAGATATTTGCGCAGAAAAAAATTTCAAGCTCAAATTATTCCCAAGATTACTTGTACGATTTTTTAAACTCACTCTATCCCTTAAATAATAAAGGAACTTTCGATACAAAAAATTACCGGATAAGTTTTCAACTAAACCCGGAAAATTTTCAAAACCTCTGTATATATGTTAAATTGTGATTTTAGAAAAAATGTTTCAAATAAAATCGAATCGGCTTTAGGTGGCCTATAAAACAAAGTTTATTCGAATGTCCTATCCTTTACAGATTCTGAGATATATTGAAACTATCATTATTTGAAATATTTAGACATTACCAGTTCATTGAAATGTAAACAACCAATGTGCCAACGCCGTATCCCGGTAACACATTCTTTCAATTGTGCATAAAACTCAGTAAGATAATTTGAACTACTAAGGACGCGCGGCGCAGACGCTACTTCTTTGAGCATAAGTCTTTATAATTATCTATGATTACAGTTTACCCTGTTCAATATATTTTTTATTATTTTATCTCTATATTATTATTCAATTCCGTTATGCTATTCAATATAGCATAACGGAAGTAATTATAAATTTTATTTGCCATTTGTTCAAGTTAGTCAATTGTTTTTCCATCTAAGTCAATTATGCTAGATCAATTGTTCTTTTTTATATTTAACATTTTGTTTAGGACTGCCAAATTTATTTTTATTGAATCATTTTCACGTTTATTAATATTTTTCACAAAATAATTTCTTTTCGCGTTTCTTGAAATAGCCACAAATTGCTTCCTTGATGTTTTATATTCTTCCAATTTTGTTTCAAAATCATATTGCCTCACATTTTTTAATTTTTTTATAAATTAAAGATTCATTTTTATTTTTCCAATTTGCATTACATTCTTTTGTGAAATATTTGTTATACTTACTTTTTTTAATTGCCGTTTTTGCTAATCTCCAGTTATTACAGGTAATCTACAGCTGACTGAATAAACAATTTTATTAAAATTATTCTTAATTACAATCCATGATTAACTACATTAAAAAAATTATATTTATAATATCTTAACTCTTCTATGCTCTCCTTGATATCATTAAGAGCTCTGTGTGTATATTTCTTTTTGGGAGCTTGACTATGAACATTTTCGTTCCATCTTCTACATAGCTCCTTTATAGTACTAGTGTCGATTATCCTATAATGTAAATAGGAGTCAAATCTGGGCATGTACTTTCGTAAAAATAATCTATCCATGTACACACTATTTCCCGCCATCGGGCTGCATTTCTCGGTAACATGTTGTTGAACAAACGTTGATAAAACATTTTCTGCATGATCTAAGCTAATTTTTGATTCCCTGCACGCTTTAGCTAGACCTGTCTAATTTAATGTAAAGTAAAAGATGAATTGCAAAATAACACGTTATTTTTCACTTACTTTTTCATGTTGTTTAGTACACCAATCATCCATACTACTTAATTTCTCATCAGATGTATTTATAATGATATTAGGACCCTCTGCAATTATATTCAGATTGGAATCAGTTACTATACAAGCAATTTCCATGATAGAATCTTTAGCGATATCCAAACCTGTCATCTAATTAAGAAACGTTCAAAATAGTTTAACGATGTATGAAATTTCGTTTACTTTACCTCCATATCAATCCAAACAATTCTATTTACCTCTAAATCTAGTTTTATATTACACGACATTTCTGAATTAAAATTGTGTTTCCAATTTAAATTCAAAAATTTCATCAAATTTGAATTTAATACTGTAGAGTTTAGTATATTTCTAAAAATTCTCATTTTAACTTTTATGGTACTAATCACGCCTATTTTGTTTTAGTTCTATTCAAAAGCCTAATTCCACTAGGTATAATTTAAGAATAGAACTGTGATATCTGGAGTACGTTCAAATTTGTTTTAGTCATCTGAAGCACATAGTCTGGAGCAGTGATGGCAAACCTTTTTGAGAAGTGAGTCAAATATTGTTCATTATTTTTTCAGTACTATCTCGTGTGTCAGTGGTGTCACTTGAAACGGGAAAGGGGAAGATGGTTACAACTACTTTTTTTTGTTCTGATTTTTAAAATATTCTAAAAAGTTTACCTTTCTTTATATCTCTTTTATGATATAAAAAATCAGTTTATAAAAATCAACGCGTGGGTCAGTGTCTGACCCACGGGTCATAGTTCGCCAAAACTGGTCTAGACTGCAATCTACGACCTCGTAACAGACTGGAAATTTATAACCTCCTAACAATTTTCGTTTGTTAACAAATTAAAATTATAATGGTTACAATTATAATCAATATTATTGGGCTTATTATGGAGTGAAAGATGTTGAATTGTTAACACCCTAAAAAGGCAGATAAATAGAATTTCATAGATTTAGTTTGCTTAATTTTTTCTATTATATGCAAAATACAAACCAAAGTGAAATAATCCAAAACAGTTTATGATTCAGCACTACAACTTAATATCAAGAACCACTGTCTGATGGAAGAGCCCAGTTATGGAATATATATAAGTAAATACATTTATACAAATATAGTGAATCAACCATTTCACAAATAAATAAATTATTTTTTAACTTAAAATAGTGCTACTTTGAATAAAAATCACATCTTAATGAATTGGGTCTTTAGGAACTTCATACGACACGTATGACACGACATTTCGTTTAAAATCATCTTCTAACAAATATTCAGTTATTAAGAATTTATTCATGGTTTAGGAGTTAAACCAATTAAACCATTAAAGAATAAACCTAATGTTTATTTTTTAACTAAATAAACGAAAAATAAATATTATTTGTACGTGTACATGCTGCTACTTTTTCATTAGGCAAATCGTAAGCTGCTTATTAAATAGTAAACAAATCATTGATTCATTTCCTAAACGCACCTATTGTTAACTATAGTTTAAAATAATTTTATGATTCGTTCTTAAAAATTATAAGTTACTCGTTATTATAAGTTACGCGCAAACTCTATTATATAGAATAGAGCTCTTGCGCAAGGAGCTTTTCTTTACGGTTATAACCTTGCTTGCGTATGGATGCTATACGGAATAAAAATTCAATAAAGTAAACCTTTTGTTGCATGTGAAAATAGTTTGTTATTTTATAATTTTTTTTAATTAGTTTTTATCTGTCATTTACTATATACGTATGTAATACTTATAGGTATATAAAAGACACAGGATTCATGTTTTGAATTTTTTTTACCTTATTACGTCTCTTGTATTCACATCACTGCAATCCTTTCAAACGTAATTCACGTTGACCCCCTACGTGGGATCATATTACCACAAAAAAATTCTTGGTAAAAAATTTAAAAGAAAACCGTATTTTCATTGGCTGTGTTGATATACATACGGATGTATGTATGTTCAATAATTGCTCCTTCCTTGTGGGACCGATTGGGGATGAAATTTGATAGACATGTGCAGACGATGACTCCACAGAACGGTTTCTTTCATTTTTTTTTATAAATGCAAAATGGCAGAAATGCGCCATTTTTGCCAGGA
This sequence comes from Adranes taylori, assembly GCA_009867245.2. NCBI lineage: Eukaryota > Metazoa > Arthropoda > Insecta > Coleoptera > Staphylinidae > Adranes > Adranes taylori. The sequence continues at coordinate 7,506 of WYDF02286399.1, forward strand.
TTTTTTATTCAGAATAGGAAATTTTGCGCACATTGTAATCTGCGTCGAATAAAATTAATCTCATGTTGCCAACTGTTATACAACGCGACATTGCCACATTTAAAGCTTAACAAAGTTTTCTAAATATCTCAGAAACTATAAAAGATAGGAGATTCGAAGACTATAGGCTACCAAAAACCCCTTGAAAAAATCGTACACGCAATCTTGGGAGTAATTTGACCTTGAAAAAAAGTCTACTAGCCTAAATATTATGCTTCTATGCAAGTTGTGGAACGTATGTAAGACTAAGGCACCTCAATTCTGCCTGTGTGAACTACTGAATATACTAAACCAATTTTGAGCAATAAAAATTAAAAAAAAAACTGTTTAGTAACACCCTGTATATTTTTATATATTCTAATAGCCCTTGTGATTCTCATTAAAATTTACCACATATGAGGGGTCTAGCTCCATTGTACCAAAGATATAGCCTCTAGTATCTATCGGTTACTGTGGCAACCATTAGTCAATATGTACATAGGAATAATTTCTGAACAATGTATATAAGTTTGATAGACGGTTATTTATCAAAGAAATGCATACCTAGATATATATGAGTATTTACTAGCACACGTCAATAGTTATATACCATATAGTTTATAAAGAAACAAAAGATTTTGTACATAAATGCCTATTTACTTCTACATAAACACGTATAAGCTATATATTTGAGCCCCGCCCTAATAAGAAAGTAACAAAATTTAAAAATAAAAGTATTAGATTCTAAACATTTACTACAAACTACCTAGGCCGATTTAAGAAAAGAATTGTCTACTAAGAAATGTACCAGAGCCATACAAAAAAACCTGGACCTGGTTTTGTTGAGATTTCGTTAAATTTCTTAGATGTTATTTGAAAAATCAATTTGGAACTTGAAAATGCTAACTGAAATAAATATTGTTATCAGTGTCGGGTCCACATTATAATTTTGGGAGGTTCAAATGATCGTTTTATTTAGAAATTGTTTTAAAAAATATTTTGCGTTTTATGATGGTGCTTTTGGAATTTAATAAATGTTGTTATCAGTGGTGGGCCCAAAATACAATTTTGATATATATAAAATATAAAATAATTTAGAGGTTATTGTAACGTGTACTTCAATACTGCCTTCAGTCTCTTCGCTCCTCACGATGTTTGCTCGGTTACGTGACGAAATTATTACGGAGAGTTTTTTTTATTTCCGATATTTTATAAAATAACGTTTTGCTCTTGCGCAAATTATATTAATGCATAGTCTACTAACAAGACTGGAATCCTCTATTAGACGTAGCAGCATACTAGTATTTAGCGAATCGAATTGCTTTTTAGCGCTAGAAGAGACAAAATCCATTGGAATGACGGCATTTTAGCCGTCAGAATATTTTGCCGGTGAGATAAAAGAATAAATATGTAGATAAATATTAACATTCCAAAGAAGTAAACTAACTAATAATATTAACATTGCAAAGCAGTAAACTGGCGTATGTAACGTAGCACTAAAGTTATAGCCACGTTTTATATTAAGAAAAAAAAACAGTTATGTTGAAAAAAAATGCACTTGAATACCTCTGATTAGACATAAACTTGCTTAATACTTATGATACTCAGAAGTGACATATTCACTGCGTTTAAGTTTGTAATGTCGCAACATGAACTAAAAAAAGAGTGAGAGTCGAAAACCTGAACGCATCCCTATTAACACAATTAATCATTTGGCATTTAAGCGTGGTCAGTGTCAAACTCAGCATAAAGTATTCCAAACAAAAATATTGCTTTTATTATAAATATTTGACGACTGAAATATTTACTTAAAATGTTTGGTAATTTGATAAGGATATCTTAAAAATATGGATGACGAGAAAGTAGTACATTCCGGCATTTTACAAGTGCCTTCGAATGGAAAGTTAATATTGAAGGTAATGCTTTTTCCTTACGATTAGTAGATAATACATTACAACTTTGTTATTTTAGAGAGGATGGCATACTAAATTTTGTATGTTGTACAAGTCAAGTAAATTTGGTATAGCACGTCTTGAAATGTGTGATAATTTTGAAGATATTACCAAATCGTCATACAAACATTCAGTTCGTATCATAACCTTGGAGGATTGCATTAAAGTATCGAAAATTGCTTACCAAATGTTTACTATTGTTAAGAAAACATCATATTATGAATTTAGCACTTTAACAGAAGACTCGCTGAAGGAATGGTTAAATGCTTTACAATCTGTGGCATTCAGAGACAATGCATCACGAGCCTCAACTATAGTTGAGGATAATGAACTGTACTGTTCAGTAGGTGAGGGTATATTCGATGTTAAATTAATACAGACAGAAGTATCATCAAGGTGTAAGCTACAAAATACAAATTATTGGCTTGTACTTACGCCTACAGCCATAAATTTACATTCAGTTACATCAAATGATTTGATATATACGTGGCCTTATCAGTATATAAGACGATATGGTCACAGTGGCGGTAAATTTACTTTTGAAGCTGGAAGAAAATGTGATACCGGAGAAGGAACTTTTTTAATGGAACACAGGAATGCCAAAGAAATATTACGTTGCTTGACGTCAAAAATGAAATTTATGAAAAAGTTACTTAAAGCGGATAGTCTATCGAGTTTGGATTGCGGTGAAAAGCAGTTGCACGCAGCGCTAAGTATGGAAGCAAGATCTAGAAGCCCTTTACCGCTTTCAACAGCTAATATAGATATATTTTCGGATCTCAATGATAAACTTTCAGTGCTGGCTAATTCTAAAAGTATGAGTGCATTGAATAATATTTCTAGTATTCAGCAAGAGCATCTAAGAGCTATATTAACACCTAAACCTCCAAAAGTGAATATACCTCCAGCTAAACCTCCAAGAAAATGTTTCCCTCTGAAAGATGATTATGAATCAATTAGCAAATACGATGAAATTGAAATGCGTTCCAATGCATGGAAAACTTTAGGAACTGCCGACGTAATTCACAGGGAAAATATACAAGACGATCAAGATTATTTGTCTTGCAGTCGCAAAGCATCTGTTGATGCGCTACAAATACTACCCGCTTCGAAAATCATCACGGGCGATTGTGACGATTTAAATTCAAATGCATACGATAAATTAGATTTTTTAGGTTCCACAAGTAAATTGAATTCGGGTTTTAATTATAAACAAATCAAACCTCCATCAAATGCACCTACGATTCCAGCACCATCTTTTAACGATTACGATGAAGTGCAATTGGTACAATCAGGAGAGATAAGGTTAGCAAATGATAAGCATTTAGGCTATGCCGTTGTTAAAAAGAAAGATACCGTTGTTGAGCATAAAGTTTATAATGATGTTAGTTATGCTGTTGTCAGTAACACTAAACATGTATAAATTTGGGGGTTTCTTATTTCTTTCCTAATTATTCACATGTTCAAATTTATTAACTACGTAATTCGTGTTGTTGAATGTAAGGTCGGGAACGCTGAGCTACATTAGGCCGTCGAATTCGGATTGCATGTGTTCAGCTTATTTGAGCTAATTTGCGGACTATTTAAAGTTGTATTGAACTCAATTTGACAGTATCTAAACAGATCTTATGTAACTATTGATAATCATATTAATTCAGATGAGCTTGTTTGCTCAGGTTCGAAATAAAGCCGCAGACGTGCCTATTTTCATAATATTTTTCAGCGTCCAGGACCTCTTTTTTCCATTATTTTGCCTTGCATAACCAATTCTAGAAGCCGATACTTTTCATTTCGTGGCAAATAACCAAAATAAGCGAGTTTTCTTTTTTGTACGATTTAACATTTTCTTTCATTTTTATGTATGTCGTATTATAATGTCCTTTCTGATATGGCCTATCTAGCAGGCTAAACAAAACATCTGTCTAATATTACAGTTCCAAAACTTTTAGACATTTGTGAGTAGAGATTTCAGTGTCGTATAAGAGTAGGAAAGATGTAGAACCTAAGACACAAAGTCAGATATTTAATGACAATAATATGGTCAGATATTAATGATTTAATATTTTATGACATATCACATCACAGATCCGTTTTATTTTGTATCCTTAGATACTTGACATGCTCTCTTTTCTTTTTAATGTTATTGTATATCGCCGTTGATGAAACGACCATAACATTCCTTTTATTTTCATTTAGTTTCAAACTGGAATTTTCTCTCTCTTTGATTAAGCCATCTATTAAGAGTAGACTCTTTACTTTTACTTTACCGTTTTTCTATCAACCCGGTATCTTCTGCATAAATTGTTCATAATTTTGCCGTTAATAGTTTTCCCATTAACCTTCTTCTCCCAATGCTTCCTGGCACAGATTCTCAGAGTATTCGATGACAAGACGCTGCAACAACATATATCCTTGTCTCCTCTGCAAAGTTTTCAAGCTTTCGTCAACTGTCAACTTTTCATCAGTCAAAGGCCTAGTAGAAATTAGGATACAAAATACCTGCCAACAAGGGAACATTAGAGATTTTAAGAGGATATAAAATATTGCGAAGACTTGTCTACTATCTTTTTTGAAATGGAAAAACAAGTTCTGCTGCCTATATGCTCGATTAGTTTTTATGTCATCTATAGGTCTTCCCGTTGAGTTATAATTTCAAGGTATTGCCTTGAAGACCAAAATTAAAGTACTAAATTGTATATTTAAAATCTAGTAGTCATAAGTATGGCAAAATTTAGATATTTGTAGTATAGGAAGGTTGCTAAGATGTATTTGAATCTTGTACGACCCAATTTCTTGAAAGAGTCATTGATCAAATGTAGCATACTGTTTTCAAAGTAGTAAAATTATTAATTTTTGAAAAGTAACTTCAAACAGTAAAGTCATGAAAGGAAAACGCTATCAATTCGTTTTTTTTTCGTATTATTCGTTACTACTGAAAATATATTTTGTATTTATTTTTTGTTATTTGTAAAGATCATAGGCTATGTTTACAAATAGCATGTTCAAAAGGGTAGTCGTAAATTACACTTTTTGCTCGTAACAAGATGGTAATCAAGTTACTGTGGAGCCTACCGTTAGATTGACGTGAGCTGAGTGAAACACACCTGTCGAACTAACTAATAAATCTCTATTAAATAGTTAACAATTTAATTAAATTTAATAACAATAATAATTAACAGATAAACTCGATTTCTGATACTCAGCATCATAATATATAGTTAAAAATTATAAAACAAAGAACGTTTCTTCATGTCATGATAAATCGTTCACACTATAGATGCCATTAATTTCGCACGTTATAATGTGTTGGTAAATTTCATACCTACAACTGTAATAATAATTTTTTACGCATCCAGTGCATGAATGACATTGATTATCATATATCGAAGGCATTGCCCGAATAGCGTATTCGGCTATTCGGATTTTGCTTTATTCAATCGTAGCATAAACATCGTTCAATAATTATTGTTTTGTTTTTAAAATGATTGCTAAGATGTAATTCAAAATTGCAATCTAAATGAAAATTAAATATATCACACAATAAATATTAAGATAACATTTCACTGTCCATGATTTGGACATAGTTCAAATAACATTTTTTTTTACAATTAAATATTAGAATTTGATGAATATTAAATTGAGATGAAATCTTAAAATATCAAACAACTTAGATTTCTCTTTACTAATCCGTGCTCAATTCTGTTGTACAGAATTGAACACATTCATTCAACTAACTTTTACTTTAACTACTCTTAAATCCAACAGGCTTCCTATTGCGCCTGGAAAGTTATGGATTCTTTATTTTAGAGATATTAGGGAGTATCCAGTACGTGGTCCGGATTATTTACCGGATACGGATTATTAACGGTCCGGATACGGGAGTATCCAGTCCGTATCCAAATATCTCTCTAAATAATACATACTTTTATATCAATAATATGAGCATGTTTAATACAACGTTAAGTAAAAGTATCGTGGAGTATGATGGTATCATTTTCATGATACCTCCTTGTTTTATAGCTTAACGTTGTATTTCATTAAAGCAAAGTAACATAGTATTAAATTTATAATTTCAAAAATATATAATATTTTTTTCCTGTTCATTGCTTGAACATACTGCCGAGTCTTTTTAGAAGCAACGGATGACTGCTGGCTGAATGTGCTTCTTGGAGTTGTTGGCCCCTATCCGTCCTTCTTACTCGCTTCTGGTTATGATGTCGTTTCCTTCTACTTTTTTCCTTCTGTTGATGTCGATACCAAACGTCCGATGTTCACCATTTTGGATACTTGAACCCCTGTCGACTTGGTTAGTAGCCTGGATATATTTCCCGATGGTGAATTTTCTCCCGTGCTGAAATCTTTTATGCAGACTTCCTGTTCTACATTCCATTGTTGCATCTTTTTAGGTGGTACACACGCATTTGTAAATGTTTTCTGCAATGGCTCAAATTTTTGTTATCTCTATACATTCCATACTATTAAAACATTTGACATTTTGTAACTCTTTGGATTTTTTTAAAACATGTTTCTAAACTGAAAATTTTACATATATACAGAGTTTGTTTTTGAAACTCTGTGACACATTTTCTTCAAAAGGACTCTGTATTCTTTCTTTTGCTAGTATCGAAAAAATGTTTAATATGTATTTTAGAGATAAATAACTTAACGCTAAATATGTATTTTAGCGACTTGTATAGAGATTAAACTTTTAATAAGCCATATCCAATATGAATTAATCTTTTGTTTTAAATAGTATATAGTAAAACACCAAACTTCCATTTTGGGCCGGCCCGAGGTTATTTGGAGTTCTAAGCAAGCATAGGCTTTGGCGCCCCGCAGTATTTCAATTAGTATTATTATGTGGCCTATAAATTGGAGTGCGTAATTATTAAAAAATGCTGCTCTAGGTATCTGCATGTTTCGCTGCGGCCACGGGCCAGCCTTACTTGCAGTACATGAAAGACGGATCGACAGACCCGTTCTAGTAACTAGTATAATAATGTATTTTTAAAACTACTTCATCACTTCTCTATTTATAAATTCTGTTTTATTACAGAAGTTAAAGCTGAAATATTTTTCAATCTCGAAATTTGCAGGAATACATTACTGTAAATTAATAAAAAAGTTAATTTTCTCCCCATTAAGACCGTTTGGTTTAGTACAATAATCTACTGTAACTTCTGCAAATTCTGTAACGTCTTTAATCTACTGTAACGTCGTACATATTAACAAATAGAAGTAACATTTTTGTTCAAATGGTATTTATGAGTTTAATCATTTTGCATATACTGCTATAAAAACATCATTGCTATATGATACTAACGTATCTTAATTTTTTTTATAAGAATTTTTATACCACATATTTACTTTTATAAGATTTTTTAATTCCAATACTTTGGGGCAAATATTTTTAAGTATTTGGATGATAAATGTTTAGTATTAATAAATTTACTGTATAGAATCTGCATATACCTCATGTATATACAGAATGTACAGGTGTGTACTTCATACGTTTATATTTTTTAAGTTTTTTTTGCTAAAAAAGAAAATTCAATTATGTGATAAAAGTGCCTTGAATTTAAAGTTATACGTTAGTTAATCAGGGTCCTCCACTGTAGTTTTAAATGTATATAGGGACCAAAGATATGTATCTTAATGTATTTCGCAATAAATGAATCAAATAATGCAAACAATAAAGGAGGTGCCATTAATTTTAAGAACTAAAAATAAATGTAAAATATGTTTAGCAAAATCACATTTATATAAAAAAATTTTATAAGTAATAAAATATTCAATAAATCTAGTTCACCTTTTTAATAAAATCACCTATGCCTACACGTTGTACAGTTTCCCCTTTTTCTGCAAGAATTTCTTCAATATTTTTCTTGCCGTTTAAGTCTATAAACCAATTTAAATTATCAGCGATTAAATGATTGTTTTTACATCCCTCACAAGTCACGATTACAACGCCTTTTATATAAGCTACTCTCGAAATATGATGCATGTTTCTCGTATTGCACTTTTTACACGTGTACTCCAAACGAAGTTTTTGTTCCAATTTTCCAAGTACTTTCGAATTTTCAGCATTTTCTGGCAATGTAGAAAAATTGTATCTTGCTACATCTGAGATTTTCTTAGAATTTAGTAGTTGGAAGATAAATCTGTTCATAGGCTGTTGATTATAAAGTGTAAACCGTATTTTTCGAAATATATGAAAACTTAATATATTCCTTAAAGCCATTATTACTAAAATATTTTCGTTCTCATTTTTCAGTCTAATACTTCTTTAGAGTCGGCCTGTTTTCGCCCATAAGGCCGATCACCGAGACCTAAATTTTGTATTAAAACCTGGGCCAATATGTGTACCATTGAACTATATACTACACGCAACTGGGATGGATGACTAATAACATATGTAGTTTTGAAGCCAAGAATTTTATGAAATCCGCAATACTTTGGTATTCCTATCTCTGTTTAATTCATACTAAATATTGGAAAAATTAACTTTACCAACACATCAATCCAAGTAAAAATGATAAATATTGCTGATTTTAGTAAATCTTATTTATCAGAAGATTTACTTTGTATATACTTATAAGTTACTTAAGTCAAATAATTTTCTTTATTACTTCTTTGACTAATTTGTTCTTCGACTGTTATTTAACTGGTTGTTGTGAATATTGTCTTTAGTTTTGTGCATTATTTTTGTAAATGCAAGGGACACTGATAACAGCTCATGGCTTTAAGCGTACAGTTGTAGGTTCCATATAATCTACAATCTACTAATAAAAACTGATTTCTCTTCTAATGGTTGTAATCCATTGTTTTAATAGCTCTGGGCGATTAAAAAGATCCTTATAATGAAAGAAAAGGAACTTTAAGAAATAAACACATGTAAAAATGAAAAAAATTAATGGATAAAACATGTATCTTAACTTTACTAACGACCACATTGTAACCTACCTATGAAAATGTATATTTTTCTTTTCACTGTGCAATTTTTTCCAATCAAAGATTTAGCAATATACCACTATGGTTAGAGATATTTATAGCTCTTACATGATATTTATAGCTAAATATATGAGATTATTCAAGATGTAAGGTAAAATATTTAAATAATGTAAATACGCAAAACTGAATATCGCTAACTCTTACCAAAGACTATAT